>JAJIBD010002644.1:0-147500 GCA_021461705.1 Cryptotis parvus
ACTATCTTTCCAATCTGGTTATGAGGATTTTTAATCTAATCAAATTATCAATCTCAGGCAACCCTCTCTTTTTTAGGGCCACCATTTCAACTTCTTCATATTCTTTTGTTCACTTATGTATTTATTTGCTTTTAGAGTCACACCCAGTGATGCTTAGGGGTTTTCTTGATGGTGCTTCTAGGGACCATATGGGATGCTGGGGATCGAACCCAGGCCGGACGCATGCAAAGCAAAGGCCCACCCCACTCTACTATCACTCTGGCCCCTCAACTTGTTCATATTCATTGAGGATATTGTCAAACAGGGATTTTAAAAAATATTATCATTTGGAGGTTATGCTTTTAGAAAATTTATGGCATTGATATACAAAATTGTCAACATAAATGGTAATTTTTGGTTTCATTCCAATTTCTGCCAATATTCTCAATTACTAGCAGGACACAAGTGTAACACTCATTCTACCGCTTTGCATTTCTCCTCTGTGACTATCATTTCTAATCCCCACACAATCGATTCTTTGAGAATGTGTTTGAGAGTGAACACTTTTGACCTTCTTGGTTTCTTTGATTTTGTTTTTGAGGTGACAATTCAGTGATCTCAGGGTCTATTCCCAGTTGCATGTTTAGAGGGTCACTTCTGGTAGTGCTTGGGGGACCGTGCAGTGTCGGGGGGGGGGGGGGAAAATCAAAGCCATGATACATGTCTGCACAGCATGAGTCTTGCCTTTTGAGACGTTTTATGCCCCCCCCTTTTTTTTTTTTTCTTTTTTGGGTCACACCCGACAATGCTCAGGGGTTTCTCCTGGCTCTGCACTCAGGGAATCACTCCCGGCGGTGCTCAGGGGACCATATGGGATGCCGGGGATCAAACCTGGCTGGCCTGGGCCGGCCGCATGCAAGGCAAAGGCCCTACCGCTGGACTCATCACTCCGGCCCATTCCTGGCCCCTTTGAACTTCCTGTTTCAAGCCATTCCCTTAGGTGTGAGGTGATATTTCGTTGTCATTTTGACTTGTTCATCCCAAATAACTAGTCTTCACATGTGTTAAAAACATTTGAAAGAATCTCATTCTCTGCTCAATTTGGGACCTTTTCCACTCAGTTCTAATTAATCTTAGGCTAATAGGTAGGCTAAATAGAGCTAGGATTTAATTGTTCTAAGTTCATCAGAGGTAGCTAACAAGAATGGTTCAACCTCTTCGTATACATGAGTGGACCTCAACAGTACACTGTCTTACAGTATGATTGTTAGGAGTAAATGAGAACTACTCTTTAGCATATTAGGTAAATTCTATTCATATACCTAAATTAATATAATTAATTTTATTTACTTCCTTTACATATAGAAACTGTGTTCAGTGATTTTTTGTCTTCCTACTATCTGAATCATTTTTTATTTCTCTGATCAACCATTGAGAATGATACATGTAAACAGTTAAGTTTTTTTTTTTTTTTTTTTTTTTTTTTTGGTCACACCCGGCAATGCTCAGGGGTTACTCCTGGCTCTGCACTCAGGAATTACTCCTGGCAGTGCTCGGGGAACCATATGGGATGCTGGGGATTGAACCCTGGGCGGCATGGGCTGGCCACGGCAAGGCAAACGCCCTACCCACTGGGCTATCGCTCCGGCCCCAAAACAGTTAAGTGTTTATTGTGCTTAACAACTCATTTCTCTTGTACCACTTTCCAATCTTTACTATGTTGGAATTGTGAGTTTTAGTGGGATGGGGGAAACAAAAAGTATATGGGATCCACTAAAGGTGGATCTTTTTTTATATATATATATATATATATATATATATATTTTTTTTTTTTTTTTTTGGGTCACACCCAGCGACGCTCAGGGGGTTACTCCTGGCTCTGCACTCAGGAACTACTCCTGGCGGTGCTCGGGGGACCATATGGGATGCCGGGGATCGAACCCAGGCCGGCCGCTGCGCAAGGCAAACGCCCTACCCGCTGGGCTATCGCTCCGGCCCCAAAATATATTTTATTATACCACCATGACATAAACAATTACAAAAATGTTCATGATTGGGTTTCAGTCACACAGTGTTCCAGCACCCATCCCTCCACCAGTGCCCATTTCCCACCACCAATGTCCCAAATTCCCTCCCCCTCCCTAGCCTGCCTCCATGGCAGGCTCTTTTATCTCTTTTTTCTTACTCTCTCTCTCTCACTCACTCTTTCTCTCTTTCTCTCTTCCTTCGCCTACACATTGTGGATTGTAATATATATATATATATATATATATATATATATATATATACTTAGAGGTTATCATGTATATCTTTTTGCCTGTATTTAATGCTCAGTTCTAGGTTGGTATTAGCACCTTCGACAATTATTGGCACACTGTTCCATTCTCTGTCTTACCTAACCTCTGCTCCCACAGGTTTGTGGTAATTTCCACCTGTGACCTCCTGAAAGGTGGAAATTTTTAATTATGAGAATAATCTTTCTTATAGTAAGAAACAAGTCCATTTTGGTAGCATGAAACAGTCTATTTTACTGAAATTGTTTTAATAACAGTTGAAGTTCATTTTCTCACCAGAACAAAATTTAACTTCTATATCTTAACCATTTTGTCTTTTAGAGGAACATGAAAGTTTAGTCCATCTGCGCATTATTAGTGGAATTAACTAACGCACCAGAGATTTACTAAATCTAATTGTTATTTGACCTTACTATTGTTTCTTTTTAAACAATCAAGAAATTATTTTAATTCTGTCAACCTAAATATCCCATCCAGACACCTGAACTCTGTATGCCCATTCAAGCTTTTCCTGGTATATTGTATTTAAATTAAGATAGGACAAAAATCCTTATTCTCTCATTGAATTCCACCTCTCCAGTTCAGCGAGGTCTCAAGTTTAAATTCCCAGGTACAGTGAGAGATGAACCAGGGCACTGTGCCCTCACGTTTCCCCCATGTGTCCCCTGCTTCTGTCATCTGCATCGGGCAACATCACAGGGTCTTTTTTCATGTGAGAGGCGCAAACTTGAATCTGTGTGTGTGTGTGTGTGTGTGTGTGTGTGTGTGTGTGTGTTATGCTCAGGGGGCCCATATGGGATGCTGGGTATCGAACCTGGGTTGACCACATACTAGGCAAGTACTGTGCTACGGCCCCTACCTTGAGTCTTGTGCCCAGTTCAAACGCTCATTTCCTCTGTCTTGGGATCTCAAAGAGAAATCAGAATATTCCCGTTGTGGCTGGATTTCAAAAGGACTTTAGAAAGTATATAAACCAAAATCTCAGCCCTTGGAGATACAAACAGGTCTTTTTGTCACAGTGCACCCCAGATACAACTGAAGAATTTAGCATGTTCTCAGTAATTTTCTGTTTTTGCAGCCCTAACTGAAATTGGTCGCAGAGTACCACTTTGTCCTAAAGAGGCTGTCTGTCCATTCTGTTTGAAGATATTTGCCCAAACTGACTCCAGCTGCCAATACATCTCTTCTTTTTGTAATCGACAGAGAAAGTAATGTAAGACCCCACACTGCAAGATGCAAAGCTTGACTTTACAGAATGCAAACACATAAACCTATTTACAGAGATCATAAATTTGCCTTTCTACTAGGAGTCATTCAAGGAGCTAATTAATGATTGCAAAACACTTTGAAAATCTGAAGCTCACTAATCATCTAAAATGTGCAAATGAGAAGATGAGCTGGAATAGCAGAGATGCGTTGGAGCTGTGCTTCTGAAGAGATGCTCTCTAGCGGGTATTTTATCCCAACAGCATATACAAAGAGCTTCTTTGTCCCACTCCAGGTGGCCTATGTAATCCTGGCAAATCTAATTTATCTTGTAAATGTCACAGATTAATAGAACTACAAGAAATGATGTACACAACACTCCGATTTTATAGGCAAGGAACACTAGGCTCATAAAAGTTGATTTAGTCAGTAGCAGAAAGTCCTTTTGTAAGGGACTCATGAAAACAAAAAGCTGGGTCTTCTGTTCCTCTGTGAAGCTCTCCCTGGGTCCCTTTAGCCACTCTTGGCTGAGTCCTTAAGGTTCCTCTCTACTCAGAAACCAACCCTCTTCCCTGTAGACAGGGGGTAAATGCTGGATCAAATAGAGGCAGGCTAGGGAGGGGGGGAGGAATTGGGGACATTGGTGGTGGGAAATGGGCACTGGTGGAGGGATGGGTGCTGAAACACTGTATGACCGAAACCCAAACATGAATGTCTTTGTAATTGTATATCTCACGTTGTTATAATAAAATATTAAAAAAAAAAAACAAGGATTGGAGCCAGAGCCATAGTACAGTGGGGAGGGAGTTTGCCTTGCACGTGGCTGACCCGGGTTCAATCCCGAGTTAAATCCTGAGTGCAGAGCCAGGAGTAACCCCTGAGCATATGACCCAAAAAGCAAAACAAACACGAAACAGGGGGCACAACATTGTCAGCTGTTGCCTCCATTTCCCGGATCCAGACTTGTACCTGTGTGGAGGTTTCTGGTCTCATGCCGTCCATATCTCACTAAAGTATTCATGACTCCTCCTTCCAGTACATCTTCTTGCTGTTCTTCAGTATGAGAGAGAAAGAGTCGAAGCAATTCACAGTCATCTGTGGCTTCTCCAACCTAAGTAGTTCTCTAGCCGTTTCTGGAAGGGCCACTTCTCCATGCCCACTTCCTGCAGCCAGGTTTGAGACTGGTGCTGCTTGGATTTAGAGACATGCTAAGGAGTTTGTTGCAGTTTGCTGTTCATTGCTCTTGAGGAAATGTTAGAAGCAAAATCTACTGCTATGGCATGTTGGAGGACAGGTTTAGCTAACCTGGGAGCTTTGTTGTTTTGCCCACTCACAGCTTAATCTATTTAAGCCAAGGTTCATTCTAATGAGACCTCTCTTCTATGTAAACACTGCTAGAGGGTGTGACAGTTACAGAAATCACCTTGATTGAATAACTTCTGACTTATACATCTACTAAGACTTCTATGTTCTCTAGATTGGGCACAGCTCCTCTTTATACCCACTGCACCCAGCGTGGGACAGTTAGAATTTACCAGGAGACTACCACCCTGGATACGTTGAGACTATAGGAAGACTATAGGAAGGATCATACTAGTTTGCTCTAAGCAGGCGAGTGTGACCCTTTCAGTACACGAGAACAAGATACTCAGAATCACCCTGGTGCAGATAATAATAAGAAGGACCTTGTGGGTGTACCATCTAGATTACATGAAGCTCATGAAGTTAAGATGTATTACTTTATATCAGCTCTCTCTCTCCAGTGTTTTACATAAGAGATAATCTTGGTAGAAAGGATTAGACCTTGACATAACCTTTGTTTATACCTGCAATAGAGTGTGGCACTACACTCTGTTTAGGAGTTCTTTGTTGACACGACCCTCCCGATTGGATTACTTTGGTGTATATAAGGGGCTGACTTGAGGCCCCTTCACCTTCACCTTCACGCTTCACTTTTACCTTTTGGGCTTTTTAGCTTTCGGCTTTTGGCTCCTGTGGCTTTTGGCTCCTTGGCCTCAGCTTTTGGCTTTTGGCTTTTTACTCTTTGGCCTTTTGCTCCATCTTCTGGGTAGGACTCAGCTCGGGTGAGATCCTCTCTCTTTGGTGGGAGACTTAGACTCTTTTGTATGGCCTAAATTCAGACCAGAGCTAGAGTTTGTTCATTATATTGGATTGCTGTGGAAGAGCTTTTGTACTATTAAAAGCCATTTTTGGAACTGCACCGGACTCGTGAGTTTTCATCTGTTCTCCCGGCGTCCTCGGAGGTAGAAGAGAACTTCTGTCCTGACACTGTCGGGTGTTGCAGGACTCCTAAGGGCCGCTGCATCTGCTCTGGATTGCCTCCCGCAAATCACTCCGTAGATAAGGGGGTAGTCTAAATGTGGCAGTTTATCCGACCATGTATGCTGTACTAGCTGGTATAAATATTCTCCCATGCTATCACAATCATCGTGGGACTAGCTAGATCTTACCAGCATATTAGCCTGGCCACGTAAGGACACCTAAGTAATTAGACCAGAGAGAAATGCTGTTTGCTTCCAAACAAACAAGCATGGCTCCCTGATAAAATATAAAACTACAATGAAGTAGAGGAGACTTGTGAAGGCTTGGAGAAATATTTAACTGGCATTGGTGTTGATCTTTGGTACAGTGACATGCCATCTCAGAAACCCCCTTCTCTACATTTCAAAGGCCTTCCCGGCTCAAAACATTAGCACAGTAAAGGCCCTAGGTGAGATGCAGGGAGGGATTACCTGAGGGCATTGGACCCTCCCTGCTTTCCATAACAATGGGAGGAAGGTCTGAGTTTGGGGTATAAACTAGCCGGTTCCCGCCTCTCCGGTCTTCTTCCCGGTGGGATCTCGCCTTGTGAGCGTTTATTCCCCTTGGAAGTTTTACACGTGGTGGTCGCCATCTTGGCCTACACGTGGCTGGGGTTCTAGTCTGGAATCCTAAGCATCGGGTTTTTCCTTTTGCTGATTTGTATGCCTGAACCTGTGATAAGTAAAGCCCTTTAAAACCGCATCGGATTCCTGAGTGTTCATCCATTTCTCGCCTGCTTCGGAGGTAGAAGGGAACTTCGCTTCCCGGCACTGTCGGGACCCCGGTGGAGCGCCCGACAGTCGGGGACCCTCTGCGGCCTTCCCCGACAATGGCACATCTCTAAAAGTACAAAAGAGAAAGAAAATGGGTTAATTATTGAGTAGCTATAAACCTGAATCACAGACAATCTGCTAAAAGCATTCTAAATACAAAAAGAAACCTTACTTTCTTCCAGAGCCAAGCAGAGGGGTTGGACATCTAACTAGTTCTCTGATAAGAGGTTTGACAGCACCATTTCATAAATGTGTGTAGGATCATGAGCTCCTACACACATTTATCCTAAACTCATTGTGTGTAGGATAAAGTCCTACACACTTTATCCTAAACTCATTTGGAAGTTAGGGGTGGCCATCTACTTAAGCTTTTTTTTTTTGGCTTTTTGGGTCATACCCAGCAATGCTTAGGCATTCCTCCTGGCTCTGCACTCAGGAATTACTCCCTGGAGGTGCTCAGGGGACCATATGGGATGCTGGGGGCTCGAACTTGGCTGCATGTGAGGCAAATGCCCTACCTGCTGTACTATCACTCCGGCCCCCTCTACCTAAGCTTTATCCACAGAAAAGAACAAGCTCCTGAATAGTGTTAAGAGGCAGTAGTTGTTCAAGTTGAAACCAAGTACCTGGGTGAAGCTAGCCTCTAAACCTGCAGCAGAAATTTAGGAGAAGGGACACTATCTCCCTGGATGATTGTATTTCAGCGAGATGGTCCTCAATAGGTGGTTCTTTTCTTTAATTTTATAAAGCTTGATAAGGGGCTGAAGCAATAGCACAAAGGGTAGGGTGTTTGCCACACGCTGGTCGACTCGGGTCCGAGCCCCGCATCCCATATGGTCCCCGAGCACTGCCAGGAGTAATTCCTGAGCAAATGAGCCAGAAGTAACCCCTGAGCATCGCCAGGTGTGACCCAAAAAAGCAAAAAAGCAAAAAAAAACAAAAAAGCTTGATAAGTATTTCATTATGTTTAGATTCATGCACCATTGTTAGACACAGTGAGATCCCATAACTTGGCTCTCACGATGCTGTGATGAACATTTGGGTTTATATGTATTTTCAAATTGGTGTTTTAGTAACCTTCAGAGAAATACCCAGGAGTGGAATAGTTGGGTAATTTGGTGTTCTGTTCTTGATTTTTTTAAAGAACATTCATATTATCTTACATGATGAACTCCAATTAACATCCTTACCAACAGTATAGTAAAGTTCCGTCCCTCCACTTACAATCTTCACTATAACCCCAGCTCTTTCTTCTGTAGGTGTTATTTCTCTAATACCACAGTCTGGACGATTGCGATTTCAGTATATGAATTTGAAGTGGGAGGACAAACAGAAATATTCAGTCATTACATATGTTCTTCATTTTCTTCCATATCTTTTCCTAGGCTTTTCTCTGAGACACTGTCTTTAGCCGATGGAATAACTTTTTCTGTATTGCCCAATTTCCTTTATACCATGTTTCCCAAAGTTCTCAAATGAGTCTTTGCAATTGGATCCTTGCCTCGGATCTGCTTTGAGCTGCCAATGAGGTTTAATACTGTAAGGACTGCAGCTGTAGCCAAACCAGTGGTTGATAATTTTTGCTGCAAAGGAGGTTCCTCTAGCACAGAATATCATTCAGTGCCTTGGTAAAACAAACAAAAAACAAACAAAAGCAACCTTACTCTAGCATTTAGATTTTGGATCATTTGGGAGGTGGCTTAAGGAAGTCTAGGTTTTCTCTGGACCAGCTGCTGATTAGGCCAGACTGAGTAGTTTTATACCAGACGAGAAAGCCCGGGCAATTGTATGCAGGAGTATTTAATGAAAAATGTATTTATTGGCCATACCCAGCTGCATTCAGGTTGTGGCCTACACTTGTCTCTGAGAGCTTGGTGGGGTGAGGGTGGGTGAACCTAGTGTCTCCACCACGCAAATCTTCCCTCCAGCCCTTTGAACTATCTCCCAGCCAAATACCACTCTTATATATTTGCTTTTGGGGGTCACACCCTGCGATGCTTAGGGGGCTACTCCTGGCTCTGCACTCAGGAATTATTCCTGGCATTGCTTAGGGGACCATATCGGATGCCGGGATTGAATCCTGGTCAGCAGTGTGCAAAGCACATGCCCTATCCATTGTACTATCTCTCTGGTCCCTTTTAAATGAATTTTATTTATATATTTTGCTTTTTGGGGGTCACACCAGGCGATGCTCAGGGGTTACTCCTGTCTCTGCATTCAGGAATGACTCCTGGCAGTGCTGGGGGGACCCTATGGAATGCCGGGGATGAATCCTGGGTTGGCAAGGCAAACGCCCTCCCCATTGGACTATAGTTCCGGCCCGTATTTTATGTCATTGACTTTAGATAGTGCTGGGATCAAACCCAGAGCCTCGCATACTAAAACGCCAGCGTTCTGCCTGGTCCTTAATTACACCACCCCTGCAGAGCCTCACAACAAGCCAGATGACCCCCCCCACTTCCACGGGCGCCGCCATTTTCCACATTTGGACTTCCCTCTTGTCAGAACTCCACCCAGCAGACCAGCCCATCACAGCCTGGCTCGGCGTGGCCGCTTGCGGCCAGTGGTTCATCAATAAATGCTTTATTTGGAGGTGTTTAAAAGAGTATGCCTCCCGCTCGGCAAGCCTGGCAAGCTGCTCGTGTTGTATTTGATATGCCAAATTCCAGTAACAATTATATTAGGTCATTCCCATGACCTAATATAATGGTTTTATATTAGGTCATTCCCATGACCTAATATAATGGTTTTTATATTAGGTCATTCCCATGACCTAATATAATGGTTTGAGGCTCTTTATGTTCCTGTAGCAAGCAGATGCCCTTGGCTCTACTGGCATGAGACAGGACATATTGAGATATTTCTGGTGCCTGCTCTAGCAAATAGATGATGAACGGGAAGATCGTGATCTGAAAGGGTTGGCCACACGATGGGGTGACCAACTGGGAGCCTCAGAATGCCGCACCTATCAAGGAAAACCCTGAGAGACCGGGCCTATGGTTTTACTTTATTTTCCAAGCATGCTGGGGCTCTCAGCATAACCGATGGCAGGCTAGAGGCTAAGAGCCCCGAACTGAGATACAACACAGTTTTTATAGCACTCTAAGACAAAGAACTTTTGCAACATAGCAAACTCAGGAGATTGGGAGAGACTTGAGATTTACTGCAGGAATGCCCAAGATGTCACACTGACATTTAGAGTGTTTACACAGGCAGGGATATCTTTGAAGTCTTCCTAGGTATCTGGTTGACAATCCTTATCAACTCAAGAAATTAGGAGAGACTTGAAATTTACTGCGAGTCACCTCCTTAGGCATCTGGTTAATAAGTCTTGCAAAGCCCACTTGCATTCCTTTTATTGTGTCCCTGTTAACTCTTTACGGTCTGTTTTTTCGGGGTCTCCCTTTTCATTTCCTTTGGTTGTGGCAGACACCCAGCAGTGCTCAGGGCTTGCTCCTGTCTGTGCACGCAGAGATCCCAGCGGGACCTAAGACAGGCATCTCACTGGCTGCACTATTTCCCAGAACCGTCACTAAGTCTTTTCTTGTGAGGGTTGCTGAGAATGAGGCTGCAGCTGTAATTTGTAAAGAAACAGTCAACTCACTTGGCTGCTACTATGAACTTGTTTTCTTCCTATGCCATTGGCTTGCTAGGTCTCCCCTGCTCACGACCTCCCTGGGACTTTGCGTAAACCGGCTCTGTGCGCTGGGTCTCTATCTAATAAGAAAATTTTTTTTTTTTTGTTTATTTATTTATTTATTTATTTATTTATTTATTCCCCCAAATATTATTACACCATTTCAGACATACAATTGAAAGATGCTCATGTAGAGTTTTGGTTCTACAATGTTCCAACACCCATCCCTCCACCCAAACCCATCTCCCATCACCAATGTCCCCACCTCCCTCCCCCTCCCACACCTCAACTACTTGGCGGGTTCTGTATGCCTTCTCTCTCCTCTCTATCTCTCCCTCCCGCCTAATTTTCCTACACATCGTGAAATACAGTGCATTAAAGGACATTACTGTTTCCACTATTTTAATGGATTGCGCAGGTGCAAGCGGTTGGGACACCTGGGCTCGAACTGGTTCTGCTCCGTTAATCTGGTCATGAGGTAGTATCCCAGCGTCTGGACAGCGAAGGTGGTGGCTAGTGTTGTGGGCCAGTCGCATCCGGATGCTTCCGGGACCCCCAGAGGTGATGGGCCCACTCCCAAAACCCATCTGTCCCTCCCGGTGGTCCCATGGTCAGCTGGGCCGGGGCAAGCCGAGTTCCAGCCTCCCCAGCCGCTTGTGAGGCTCTTCATGCTATGGCTGGTGGCCCCAGGGCAGCTCCTGGGGCGGGGCCACCAGGCTCCACAAAATGGAGAGGGAATGGCCGAACCCTGACTCCATCTGACGAATTCCCAGTGATTCCCGCTTCTGGGAGCCGCCTACCTAATAAGAAAATTTCAAGGTCTACCTGTGTCTGACTGTTGCCCAGCTTCTGAAGGTCATGGCACACTCTTTTTTTTTCTTCTTTTTGTTTCTTGGTAGTCAGAAATCGCCAGTATTGGACAAGGTGCCAACCGTTGGCCTACCATTAGGATACCATCTCAGTGTCTAGCCGTTAGCCTGCTTGGGGTGCGCGCATCGTTTTAAACATTGTCACACTGATCCTGAGTTACACACTCAGGAAAATAATATTCCTATTTTCCAAGAAGTTAAGAAATGGGAAGGGACCAACGTTAGCTTTTCATTAGCGTTTGCATGAGTGTCATTTAAGGGCCAGATAGGACAGCCGCTAAGGCACTTGCCTTATATTAAACCCTTTGAGGAAAGGGAGAAAAAAATGGAAGTTTAGCGGTTCACGGACTGTGGCCAGGGGCTGGGACTCAGAGCCTAACTCAGGATGAAAGAAGGCAGAAACCCCCCCTTTCCCAACCAGGGCAGGCCTACTCATAGAAAGTTACCAATTTAGGGCCTGAGTGTCCTTTTCATCTTGAAGTAACCTTTTTTGTTATCTACAAAAGGCCCAGAACAAATTCCTGTTAGAGGTTATGAGACCCCCGCCCAGAACCTACTATCTGGCCTGAATTGCCTGGATTGCATTCCTGCATGTAACGCATAGCTGTTGCTGACCCATGATCCCACGCGTGTATCTAGCCGCACCAAATATAGAAAGAAGTATTAAGAATGAACTGATTGCTGGGGGATGGTTACTTGGTACAAAGTGATTGGCTGCCTGCGAGACCTTGATGTAATATTTTAAATCTATCGAATGTTTATGTGCGGGCTTTTCTGTAGCGGAGGGAACTATCTCTTAAAAGATCCTCCCTGGAAGGGCTCGGTGCTCTTAGCCACTGACCGCTTGGGGTCACGCTATGAGCCCCGAGTATACTCGCTTATTAATAAAACCCTTGCTTTTGCATAGGACTTGGTCTCTCAGAGTTTTCCTTGGTAGGTGCGGCGCTCGGAGTCTCCCCAGTCAGTCACTCCATCGGGTGGCCAACTCTTTCAAGGACATTTCCTTTTCTGACCAGAGCAAAACACACGCGGTATTTTAAATCCAAGACATTGTTACCCCACAATGTGGAAATAGGCTTAAAGGAATAAACAGAGAGTACTGAAAAGCACTTTAAAAAATAAAAAATAAAATTAAAAGATAATACTGAAAAAAAAAAAAGCACTTTTGCAGGCGGCCTAGTTGGGTGGCAACCTGCAAACTCTTTTCCGAAAACAGTGATCCCTGCACCAGCCCTCTGCGGGCACGGAGATGGCCCTGGAGACGGCAGGAACTGGGGGAAAGTGCAGGAAAAGGGCAGCGAGAGGAGAAGCGCGGCCGCCTCCTGGGGTTTGCAGGCTAGTCCCGAGCCAAAGGTGCCGGGCCGCGCCGCGCCTGGATTTTCCCGTCCTGCCCCTGCACCCCTCTGTTTACTTCGGTTCAGGAGCCCCAACATGGCGCTGCAAGGCAGGGTCTTCTTTGCTCGGGGCCTCGGTCCGCAGCGGGTAAGGGGAGCTTACGGGGGTCGCGTCCGGTCTCCCGGGAGGGCAGACCCCAAGCAGAGGGGCGCAGAGAGCGCCCGGTTCCCGGCCTGGGCGGGGACGGAAAGCGGGGCGGGCGCACAGAGCAGCGAGCCGGGAGAGCACCGGTGGGGGTCTCGGGATCGGCCCCCAGTGCCGGTAATCCGGGGCTTGGAGTGAAGGAGGGAGAAAGTCACTGCCCGCTGGCCACCCGCGGGTGTCGGGCGCGGGGAGCGCACGAGCAAATAGGTAGAAAAGCCCCAGAAAGGGGCCACGGAAGCCGCGTCGCAGGGCCAAACGCAGCGTAAAGCCGGCGACTCGGTTGGACTGTTTGTTCCACGCTGCGTCTCGGCGGCAGGACCCCGGGAACGAACAGTTGGTGCAGGAGCGAATAGCTGCAGAGGGCGAGCAGGCGTTGGGCACGTCCACACTGGTGGGGTGCTCGCCCAGGCAGCCCAGCCGGCAGGTCGAGAAATAAGGACACCCCAAAGCAGATTCCCGCGCCCAGTTAGGAAATGTGGTCTGCGAAAAGCTGCCCCCCGGCCCGCCGCCCCCAGGGAGCAGAGCAGACAAGAGTGCTAAGGGCAGATTCCAGGGTGAGCATCAGGGAAAGTGGGGAGGTGAGACTAGGAAGGAAACCGCCCTGTTTGTGAAACACGTTCAAGGCGGGGGTGTTGCAAGGTCAGTGGCTGCTTCCGCTTCCTGTGGAGATTTAGGTGATAGGTTAATGTGAAAGAAGCCCAACTCTTCTTTTTCTTTCCTTTTCTGTGTTTGGTTTGGGGGCCGCACCCAGCGGTGCTCAGGGCTTCTTCCTGCAGGCGGGGCTTGGGTACTCTATGGGGCGCCCTTGCTATAGGCCGTGTATTTTGTTTTGTGTTTTTGTAATCTTATCTCACTTAATGTTTACTATCGAATTCTACCGGTAACTCAATGACACAGCAAAGCCTTGTTTTATTTATTTACTTACTTACATATCTATCTATCTATCTATCTATCTATCTATCTATCTATCTATCTATCTATCTATCTATCTATCTATCTATCTATCTATCTATCTATCTATCTATCTATCCATCCATCCACCCATCCATCCCTACCATCCACCTATCCATCCATCCATCTATCTATCTATCTATCTATCTACCTATCTATCTATCTATCTATCTATCTATCTATCTATCTATCTATCTATCTATCTATCTATCTATCTATCTATCTATCTATCTATCTATCTATCTATCTATCTATCTATCTATCTATCTATCTATCATCTATCTATCTATCTATCTATCTATCTATCTATCTATCTATCTATCTATCTATCTATCTTCGATTTGTGTGTGTAGGGTTGTGCTCAGGGAGTTGCTCCTGGGTCGGTGGGCTGGGGTCAATCCTGGTGAGGGTTTGGGGCACCGAACCTGGTGCTGGAGATGAGTCTGGGTCTTTGTGGCCGTGGGCATCCGCCTTGCCCAGTTGTGTTATCCCATTGGCCTGGAAATGATAAGCTACAGGTAACTGAATGAGAGTGCATTTTTTTAAGTAAATGTCTTAAATTTTCTTATTGCTTTCTCTCTTTTTTTCTTTTTTGGGTCATATCCCGGCAATGCTCAGTGTTAACTCCTGGGCTCTGCACTCAGGAATTACTCCTGGCGGGGCTTGGGGGGACCATATGGGATGTTGGGGATCGAACCCGGGTCCGCTGCATGCAAGGCAAAGCAATAACCCTACCCTCTGGGTTATTGCTCAGGCCCCAATGTTTTAAAATTTCAAAATACATGTTTGCTTACCATCAGGAGTGGGGTTTTTCCCCCTTTGTTTTCATTTTTCTCATGCAAGTAGAGCCAAGGCACCTGCTTCAAAGTAAAGTTTAATTTTTATTTATTTTTTTTTTTCTTTTTTTTTTTTTTTTGTTCACAACCGGCCATGCTCAGGGATCACTCCTGGCTCTGCACTCAGGAATCACTCCTGACTGTGCTTGGGGGACCGTATGGGATATGGGGGATCGAACCCCGGTGGCCGCATGAAAGCCCCTACCCGCTGCGTTATCTATCGCCTCCAGCTTGCAACTAAGCTTTCAAAGCCTTATGGACTGTGCTTCAAGAAAGCCAGATGTGATCCGAAAAGATTTTGCCAGAAGTGAAAAATTCATTGCAGTCAGTACAGTAAGGCAGGAACAATGCTCTGGTCTATCCGTGTGTCATTATTTTAGAGAATTTTTTATAAGGTTGAAAGAGAACTTGAAACTTTTTTTTTTTTTTCTTTTTTGGGTCACACCCAGCAATGCTCAGGGGTTACTCCTGGCTCTGCACTCAGGAATTACTCCTGGCAGTGCTCGGGGGACCATATGGGATGCCAGGATCGAACCTGGGCCGGCATGAGCCGGCTGTATGCAAGGCAAACACCCTACCCGCTGGGCTATCGCTCTGGCCCCGAAACTTCTATTTCTTATAAAACAACAACAACAACAACAACAACAACAACAACAACAACTTGACAACAACAACCACAACCAAAAACAGGAGGTCTCAGGATGTACTGAAGGAGGATGTATTTGTGCATTTTCTACTAAGTCCGGTCTTTGGATTCTTCTGACTTTGTCAAGCCCGGAAGTGGGTGGAAGATGCCTCTGAGAATGTTCGCTGGTTTCTTCTGGCAGAGCAATTGAAATTGAATCTTGGTTATTGCTTCTGCAGGACACAGTGTGAGAAAGTCAGGGTCTAGGGGTTACCTGGTTGATGTGTGTCGGCCCTGTGCCTTTAGAAGTAGAGTCACTTTGGACCACGATCCTGGAGTCATTAGAATTATTAGGATCGCGAAATAAGTTCATATAGGATCCCAGCTTTTCTTGCACCACTAGACAATACAGCCTGGGAGAAAATAAATGAGTTTGAAAATTACTGTTATCCTACAATTCTGAAATTCTGTTGTTTAAGGCCAAAACAGAAGTTTTGAGAGTGAGATTTGGAAAGTGGAGAAACCCATATTGGTGTGGTTTGTTTTGCTTCCCAGCACATGGATTCGAATTCCTGGGAGAAGAGAAGTTTTCTTACATCTGTGAAGTGGAAGTTTTTTTTTTTTTTAATATTTCAATTTTTATTGAGCCGCCATGATTTAAAATACTATGAATAATAGTTTGGGGCATACAGCATTTCAACTCCATAGCACCACCAGCATCCCAAGACCCCTTGGGTTCCTTGCCCCGGACAGATTTCATACTGTATTTTGACTCTCAGAGTCTGTTATGAAGTGGGATGTTTTTAAGAAAACAACATATTTTTGCAGGCAGATTTAAGTTGCCACAATTAAAGACCCTCATTTGAATATTTTTGTCACCAAGAGCCAAGAGAAATGTCTCATTGGTCTCATTTGTTCTACAGCCTACGTATGAAGTGCTATAATAAAGTGTGCCAGGAGCCAGGAGCCTTCAGTTCAGTGCAACAAACGTTTCAGAACTGGCTCTTGGCTTAGCCCTGGACCTCACAGGATGTTTTTAGCACCTCTACTTCCCTCTTCTTTTTAGTGCCACTCCTGGCTGTGCTCAGGGCTTACTACTCCTAGCTCTGTGCTCAGGGATCACTTCTGGTGGAGCTCAGGGAACGTGTCGGGTGCTGGGCCTTCAACCCTGGTATGCCATGTGCAAGGAAAGTGCCCTACCTGCTTTATTCTCTCTCCAGCCCCTACTTTCAACTTTGCCTTTTACATTCCATTCTGAATATGTCAGCCAGAACAGTGCCTTGCACTCAGGGAAGCTCATCTCAATTCTCTGCTCGTTATCACACATCCTTAGTACTATCTATGGGACCATCCCCTGTGCCTCGCTGGCTCACCCTCGCCTTCCCTCCCCACTCTTTTTTTTGGGAGGGGTCACACCCGGCAATGCTCAGGGGTTTCTCCTGGCTCTACACTCAGGAATTACTCCTGGCGGTGCTCGGGGCCATATGGGATGCCGGGATTGAACCCAGGCAGGCATTGGCTGGCGCGTGCAAGGCAAATGCCCTACCTGCTGGGCTATCATTCCAGCCCCCCTCCCCACTCATTTTCCAGGTTCGCGGACGGTAACTTATCTTGGTGCTAGGAAATTTCCTTCTCTGGACTTTTACTTGTTTTTTTGTTTTTATTTTGTTTGGGAATCATGTCTGGTGTTGCTTAGAGGAGAGTTCCCACCTCTATACTTGGGAATCCACAATTCCTGGTGCTCAGGGGATTATATATGGTGTCAGGCATCGAGTTTCAAGAGATTGGCTATATGCAAGGTGGCCCTTTCCCTCTGGGTCCCTTTACACTCTCTCTATGTCTTTTTTGAAATGATACTTAGCAAGATATTTGTGCACCACTACCTGGCAAGCTACCCGTGTTGTATTTGACATGCCAAATACCAGTAACAATTATAGACCTCATTCCCATGACCTGATGGAATGGTTTGAGGCTCTTTATGTTCCTGAAGCAGGCAGATGCCCTTGGGCTATCTCCGCATGTGACAGACATATTGAGATGTTACTGGTGCCCGCTGGAGCAAATTGATGATATATGGGAAGAAAAGTGATACAAGTACAAGTGATCACTTGATCACTTGACATCCCGTTGTTCATCGATTTCCTTGAGCGGGCACCAGTAACATTTCCATTTGACCCTATCACATGCCAGTGTAGCCCAATGGCATCTGCTCGCCTTCAGGAATACAAAGAGCCTCAAACCGTTCCTTCAGGGTCTTGACCGAAGAAGTCTGACTATCTTGTAGGTGGGCGGCCACGTGATCTTTTGATGTCCTGTGGGATCCAATCGGTAACAGGTCTAGTCTAGCGGTCATCTCCAAATCACATTACATGCAGCCCATCTGATTTTTGATGCCTTGGCAAGCGAGAGAGTGTCCCTGACCCTGGAATGTTGACAGAGGTCTCAGCTCCGGATTCCTTCTCTCACTTGAGTAAGGTGTGATATTCCAAGCATAGCTCTTTCGATTCCTCTTTGGGAGACCCAAATAGCATTCTCATCCTGCTTTCGTAGGGCCCAGGTCTCTCTGAGGCATATGTTAATGCAGGGAAAATGGTGGAGTCAAAGTGATGTGCCTAGAGCTGGAGGTTCTTTGTACTTTTAGCTATTTCTTCGATGCCTTTGAAGGCATTCCATGCCACTCTCTTCCTCCTGCGCAGCTCAGGTTTTAGGTCATTTCATCATGTTGACTTCTTGACCTAGGTACACATAACTGCTGCATTCAGAGATGTTTGTTCCATTGAGAGTGAATGGGGCCTCTGGAACTAATTGATTTTTAATAAACATAGTTTTGTTGATATTCAGCTGTAGACCTATCTTTCCACATTCTCGGTCAAAGTCAGCCAGCATTTGTGCCACTTGGCTAATGTTTGGTGTTATAGAGCGATGTCATCAGTGAAGTGTAGGTGGTGTAGTTGCCGACCGTCTATCTTCACTCCCATTCCTTCCCATTCTAATTGTCACATGGTGTTCTGAAGGGTGGCGCTGAAGAGTTTTGGTGAAATGGTATCACCATGACAAGCTCCTCTTTTGACATCAATGATCACTTCCTTGTAGAATGGTGAAATCCTGGTGGGGATCTGGTGTCAGACCTCCCCCACCAGACCAGCGACCGGGGTGGCCGCCTACGGCGCGGTTCATCAATAAATGCTGGACTTAGAGATGCTACAAGAGTATTACCTGCACTGCCAACCTTGTTTTGTTTGTATATACAAATACCAGTAACTTTTTGGAGCAAACAGATGCCTTGGTCTCTACTAGCATGCGACACGGACATAGGAGTACTGGGGCCCGCCGAGCAAATCGATATGTGAGCGGGAGACAGTGATACAGTGAATCTATAATACAGCTCATGAAGGACCTTAATGTATTGGGTTTAAATGCCCTGCTTGGCTAGGGCTTCGATGACCACTTCAGTCTCCACAGAATTAAAGGCTTTCTTTAAAGCAATGAATGTGAGACAGAGCGGCATTTTGAACTCCCTACAAACCTCAATGAGCTTGGTTACCATGTAGATATGGTCGATTGTGCTGAATCCTTTTCAGAAGCCAGCTTTCTTGCATGGTTGTCCTTCATCTAATGTTCTGCCAATCCTGTTTAGGATGACTCAAGTGAACAGCTTGTAGATGATGGACAACAGGCAGATGGGGTGATAGTTGCCAATGTCGTGAATGTCTCCCTTCTTGAACAGTAGAACTGTCCTGCTGGTTTTCCATTGAGAGGGCACCTTGCATTCTGACAGGAAGTGGTGTGAAGAGCCGAGCCAGTGTATTGATGAGTACTGACGGCAGATTCAGTACTGAGGCTCGCGCCTTGCCATGTTGGCGAATGAGCTCCAGAGTTTTTGAAGACCCGGCGTCCTTTTTGTTTCTTTCTCTCAGCATTCTTCGCACAATCATGGAGGTGCTGAACCTGATGTTGTATTCTTCATCGATGTCATCAATGATGGTATCTTCCCATGTTGCTGCAATAGTGCCAAAGAGTTCCCAGTTGGTGGTCATTCTGGGGGGTTCTCTTCTTAAACTTTGCAGCCTTTTCTCCCTGTTGCGTGAAGTAGAATTTTGCATGAAGGAGATGGTGGTCCGATCCTGTTTGGAATTTTGGGATGACAACGACATAGGTCAGACAAAACCTTCGATTGAAGATGATGTGGTCAATTTCATGGTGGAACTGTCCACCAGGAGATTCCCATGTCCAACGTTTCGCTTCAGCCTTCTGGAACTGTGAGTTCCCATGAATGGTCTTGGTGGACATGATGAACTCAGATAGTCTCTCACCCCTTTTGTTCCATTCTAGGCCATGGGTCCCAATGTGGAGTTCTTCAGCTGATCTTCTTGGTCCTATCTTGGCATTAAAATCACCGACTATGATCTTGTAGAAGGTGTGATCTTTTTTATAGAACTCCAGTTCCATGTAGAATTTCTCAATTTCATCTTCCTTGTACGTGGATATTGGTGTATAGACCACGAAGACAGAAATTGCTGGCAGTGGGCCACATCTCTTCAAGTGCAATTGTCTGATCCGGTTTGTTAGGCATTCATATGAATCAATGTTCATGGCCAGGTTCATGTTGACAAGGACACCGACACCACTATCGCCTCTTTTGTTGCATGTTCCTAGGAAGAGTTCTTCTCCGGTGTCCAAAACGGCGTGATGTGATTTATGCTTCCTCATCTCAGTCAGACCAATGATGTCGTACTTGATTTTTTTGCGCTTGCACCATCAGGTCCTCAATATATGCTTCTGATGCCAGCGTACGTGCATTGAAAGTACAGACAGTCATTTTAGTCCTTCTTCGTTTTGGCAGCCTAGTTTGGCCCTGAAATTTTATCAGGCACTCCTTGTTCATCCTTTTTAGTGCTGCTGTACTAACGGCTCTTGAAGGGTCAGGAAGATAAACATTTTTATTACTGGTTTTGGCATATCGAATATGCATCTGACAGCTTGCCAGGCTCTGCCGTGTAGGTGGTATACTCCCAGTAGCTTGTAGCGTTCTCTGAGGGGGAGTGGAGATAAATTGCTACGGCCGTGCAACGGGAGAGCTGGTATCTGCTCTGCCTGGTGTATCTGTGTCTATCAAGTGATTACTCCATTTAAGATAGCAAAATTCTTTCTTTACTCTATACTTCACTATTCCCCACAAGGTATGCTAATTATATGACTACTACGTATTCATATATATTTTATTTTATTTATTTCCCTTTAATGGACCTCATTCCCAACGAATGGAGATGATACTGGTGCCATCAATGGCACCAGCAAATCGATGAACAACGGGAAGACAAGTGAAGTGAAGTGATATCTCCCTTCACGCAAAGGTGTTCTATCTAGGGTTAGACTGGTTCAACTTTTTTGTTCATTTTGCATTGCCATTGCTGTAAAAACTCTGAAAATACATGAATGAACTGTATAAGGAATAATAAATAATATTTAATTTTTTTTAAATGTGAGCAGATTCCCAAATCCAAACAGACTCTTTTAAGGAGCATTTTCCCTCTTTTATATTTTCTGTTTTTTTTTTTCTTAAATAGCTTTGTTTAATGTGATGGGATAAATGAGAAATGGCTCAAATGGAAGCCTGCAGGAATGAAATCCCTAGCTGAAAATTCCAACTAACTGATCTCTTTGTTTTCACTCCCCTTGGTTGTTTAATTAAAGGGGAATCGTTTGGGCTACACTGCACTGCAGATAGAGAAGAACTGTAATAAAAGTGGGGGAGAATACCCTGTAGCAACTGCTTTTCAAGGGTCCCCCCTCCCCTTAAGATGCCTCATTACTCAAAAATGTAATTTCTATTTTGCTACTGGCTGTAGTTGCATAATTCAACCCAGCCACTGGAGTGCCGTCCAGCTGTCTCGGTATTTGCTCAACCTTACCTTCAAGTTGCCGTGGCAACGGGATCTGTGTTGTTGCAGGGGCTTGGCACCTCAGTGGCTGCAGAGCAGAGCATTGCTCTCAGTGAAGGAGGAGCGAGAGGGGCTCAGGCAATCCCTCACGGACCCACGGCCTGGGTTGAAGGCGGGCTGTGACAGGCCACGGAATATAGGACTTGGTCACCACGTTTTAGTGGGATGCTTTTTCCTTCACCAGGGACCTTACTTTTCTGCCCTGAAGCACCAAGTGGAGGGTTCCACATAACTGTGCTCACATCTCCAGCTCTTCCTGCTTTTAGAACCATATCCAATATACTGAAGTATGCTCGTGGCAGAATAAGTGCAGACCACAAGACATTGATTTCTAGCACCTGGACCGAAGGCTTCTGTGTGTAGATTGTCTGAGTCGCTTTGGGAATGCAAAGATCATGCATTTTTCCAAGACATCCTGTTAGGCCTTCCCTCATTACAGACTCTACAGAAACCGAGATGTACAAAAGGAAAGTTTATTAGCTCAGCACTGAGGACCTTTTGAGTCAGAGACTTAGAAAAGGTTAGCACTGAGGGCCCACAAGTCAAGGAGTGTGACTTGGAGCCAGGAGAAAAATAAGAATCCTAGCATTAGACATTCAGTGCTGAGGGCTGACGGTCCACAAGCCTTAGAGACTTGGAACCCTACCGCCCAGGCCCACTCCCCACCCCCCAACCCCCCAGCCTCTGAAGCCTTTGCACTTTATACAAACTGAAGGCCTGTTCTTATCTAAGCCAAAGCAAAATTACAGAAGCAAATTGGGCAGGCAGTAGTTATCACATCCTGATCTACATCTGTTATAAAACAAGAACAAGGATAAACTTGACTTCATACATTTGAATCATCCATGTTATCAGTGCATTTTATGTCAGTGTCCTTGGGGTCTGGCCTGTTTTTCTTACTAGGTTGTAAACTCATGACGCTGAGTCACAATATGTAGTCTAGTGCTTCAAGATGGAGTCACAGCGGTTCTGCTCAGCCTTCCAATCCTTTGAAAAATTTAGATTATTCAGTCTTTGCCAAACTGACATTTTTTATGTGACAGACAAGCTCCAGTCTTGCAGAACTCTTACCATGTGAATTTGAGTCAGGATAAATTTTATTGTTTATGTATTCATTCAAAACTATGTTCATGAAAAATGAACTAGTTCCAGAGGCCCCATTCACTCTCAATGGAACAAACATCTCTGAATGCAGCAGTTATGTGTACCTAGGTCGAGAAGTCAACATGATGAACGACCTAAAACCTGAGCTGCTCAGGAGGAAGAGAGCGGCATGGAATGCCTTCAAAAGCATCGAAGAAATAGCTAAAAAGACAAAGAACCTCCAGCTCCAGGCACATCTCTTCAACTCCACCGTTATCTCTGTATTAGCATATGCCTCAGAGACCTGGACCCTATGAAAGCAAGATGAGAATGCTATTCGGGTCTCCCAGAGAGGAATCGAAAGAGCTACACTTAGAATATCACATCTCACTCAAGTGAAAGAAGGAATCCGGAGCTCTGACCTCCTTCACTGTTCCAGAGTCAGGGATGCTGTCTGTCTCATTTGCCAAGGCATCGAAAATCAGATGGGCTGGACATGTAATGCGATTTGGAGACAACCGCTGGACTTCGAGCTGTTACTGACTGGATCCCACGGGACGTCAAAAGATCATGTGGTTGCCCACCTACAAGATGGTCAGACTTCGTCAAGATTCTGAGCGAATGGTTTGAGGCTCTTCATATTCCTGAAGCAAGCAGATGCCATTGGGCTACACTGGCATGTGATAGGGTCAAATGGAAATGTTACTGGCACCCACTTGAGCAAATCGATGAATAACGGGATGTCAAGTGATCAAGTGAATGTATTCATTGCAAGCCAGAGAGAGCTCCATGGGCCGAAGAACATACTTTGCATGTGGAAGTCCCCAAGTGTGGTCCCTAGCTGGTACCCTGAACAATGAGCTCCTGAGCACTATTAGGTGGGGCTCAAAAAACCAAAACCTAAACCAAACTCATGTTGACTCATTAATAGGTATGTAGAAATCCAAAATTTAGATGTGCTATGTCATTGTCTTTATAAGTACAGTGTTAGGGTCCGGAGTCGCAAGTTCTTAGGAATCACAAAGAAACCAGCCAGTAATGCAAAAGGCAAGTGGAGTTTATTAAGCCAGCTAGCTGGCGTCAAGCTCTTAGGCACACAGGCCAAGGCAAGACCCGAGTAAGGGGAAGCTTTAGATTATATAGGCATTGCTTGCGTTATAATCCCCACGCACTTAAGTTCAAAAAAATCAAAGAAAAACATAACTCATGGAGAAACACAACTTAAGTTGCACAGACAAGTTATTTGATATGTCTCTGGGATGTTCTAAATGTTAGTACACCCTGCCCGCACCCAAGCAGTTCCCATAGATACTGCTGATAGGCTGCTGTTTTTCTTTTGCCCAGATGTCCTTCCCAAGGCCAAAAGGGAGGTGATGTCGAGCCCTCGGTAACTCTCCATAGCAATATGGAAGCCCTGTGGCTTATTGAGCCTGACTGACGTTTTTTTCCCCTAACATACAGCACACATAAATGGTTGAGTACAGAGTACCTGTTCCTGCAAATAAAGTTTTCCGTCAATCAGTGCTAATTTTCTCCACTATAACTTTGTATTCCTCTATTTCCTTCTAATATTGTATGCTTATATGAATGGTTTTTTATTTGGTGGTGGTGTTTTTAAATTTTAATATTAAATTAATTTAATTATTTTTAAAAACAAAAAATATTTAATTATTTTTAAAAATAATTTTTAAAAATAAAAATATTTAATTATATTTAAAAATAAAACATTTTTATTTTATGTGATTTATGTAAAAATAAAATAAAACATTTTATTTTTATTTGTGGAGTGGGGGCGGTGTGCTCAGAAGATCTGGGCCCCTTCCCAGAAATTCTTGGGCATGCGGGGCGGAGCGATAGCCCAGCGGGTAGGGCATTTGCCTTGCACCTGGTCGGCCCATCGATCCCGGCATCCCAGATGGTCCCCCGAGCACCACCAGGAGTAATTCCTGAGCGCAGAGCCAGGAGAAACCCCTGAGCATTGCCGAGTGTGACCCAAAAAGCAAAAAAAAAAAAAAAAAAAAAAAAGGAAAGAAATTCTTGGGCATGTGGATTGTGTTTCAGTGGGAGGGCCAGGGGATGCTGGGCTGCAGGATCTGTGGTGCTTGGGGCTCCCAGGCCCAACCAGAAGTGGGGAGAAGAGGGATATGGGGCCAGGTGGTATTGGACATCAAACCAGGTCAACTGAATGCAGGTCAGGTACCTAACCCCGTACTAGCTCTCATAACTGTGTTTCAGTCACCACGGTGTTCCAGCACCTAGCCCTCCACCAGTGCAGACTTTTTCAAAACCGATGTCCCCAGGTCTCTCCCCTCTCCCCCAGCTTCCTCTATGGAATTTCCCCCCTCTCTCTTTCTCTCTCTCTCCATATATATCCCTTTTTCTCTCTCCCTTTCTTTCTCTCTTTTCCTCTTTCTTCTTTTGCACATTGTAGTTTGCAGTACATACACTTAGGGATTACCATGTATAATACTTAGTATTATACATGGTAACAGACCTCATTCGGAATGGATTGAGGCTCTTTATGTTCCTGGAGCAAGCAGATACCCTTGGGTTCTACTAGCATGAGACAGGACATATGGAGATGTTAGTGGGACCGCTCGAACAAATCGATGATGAGCGGGAAGACAGACAGTGACAATACTCAGTTCTAGTCTAGAATTACCATTTCCTACTATTGATTGTTGGTAAATTGGCCCCTCCTCGATCTTACTTAATCTCTGTCCCCCCATACACTTGTGGTAGATTCCAGCCATTCAACCATTGGCAATGCCACGATCATCTGTGGGCACTGTCGGGGCGCCTGATAGACAGGAACCCTAGTGCTGTTTTCCATGGAGGCGCCGCTCAAGAACTGTCAGTGGAGCTTGGCACTGTGGTTGTGAAGGCTGTTGTGTTCTATTGTGAGAGAAGGTGGTGTATTTGCTGATAGGACAGTGGATGCAAAGGCCAGAAGATGAAAGTGTTTGGCCAGTTTCAGTAATACTGAGGAGTTGTTTCCCAAGGGGGAAATTGGGGAGAGGGAAGTTAAGGTCATGTTGACCAACGTAACTTGCCTTAATAAAGGTTATTTTAAGTGACTCTAAGATACCGGTGTTATTCTTTTGATTTTGGTTTTTTGGGTCCCACCTATCAGTGGTCAGGGCTAACTCCTGAGTCTGTGCTTAAAATCACTCATGGTGGTGGTTAGGGGACCATTTGTGGTGCAGGGGTTGAAATTGTGTTCAACTCAGCAAAGTAAGCAACTTATCTGGTATATTTTCACTCTGGCCCCCCATTTCATCTTTTTTGTGGGGTGGGATTTTAATATAGGGGTCCAATTAATAAGAATGATAACAAATAATGATAAAACAGCTGAGTTTTTAAGATCATTTATTGTATGATTTTTATGTTTGAGATTGAATTTTTCTTGTAATGTACCTTGCACATTCAACAATTATTTTCTCACACAGTTGTAATGAAAATGAAATTTTAGAAAATTATCTGTGGTGGAAAAGCTTGGTGATATACCGATTATCAGTATTTCTCCCTCATTATATATTTGCTTCCTGAGTTTTGTTTTGATTGAGACTCTGAATATGCTCTGAGAAAGAGACCGTCCATGAGTAGGGCTCATGTGGCCTCTGTGAGTCCCTGGCCCAGCCATTGCAGGCCTGATTTCTAGAGGCCTGAGCCTTGTAGGAAGGTGAAGATTAGCATTATTGGTTTCAGATCATGCCTGAATTCTCCGTATATCTAAATATTTGTTCAAGTTTTGATCAACGGTGACCTCTCTACCTTTATTTGAGATGCTTATTGTAGACATTTGGGACTAGTAAAGATACTTAAGTAATTTAGGTATCAATTTCATTGTTCTTAGTTATCATCTCAAAAATGGGGAATTTTTGAGAGTAGAAACATCTTTAGATAAACCAATTGATGTTATTTCCACTCTTAAAAAAATCCTTATTTCTAGAAAAGCCACAAAGCAATACTTGATAATCTTTTACTTTTATTTTTATTTATTTATTTATTTATTGCTTTTTTGGGTCACACCCGGCGATGCTCAGGGGTTTTTCCTGGCTCTGCACTCAGGAATTACTCCTGGCGGTGCTCGGGGGACCATATGGGATGCCGGGGATCAAACCGGGGACGGCCTGGGCGGCCACGTGCAAGGGCAACGCCCTACCAGCTGGGCTATCGCTCCGGCCCATTTAAAAACCTATTTTGTAATGTCTGTTTTGTAGCCATTTTTTTATAACTTGAAAACAAATATCACATATAAGCATATAAGCACATATAATGTCACATATAAGCATATAATTTAAAATAAAAGGCTCCTTCAGGGTCCATCATTATAGAAATATGAGACTAGATACAGCAAGGTTCTGTCAGGTCTCTTCCTTATTGCATTGCTGAGCAGCTTGCATTTCAGCAGAGGGCTGAATTTGATATTCAAAAATATTCATGTTGTGGTTTATCAGAATGTAGCACGAATGAAAAGCTCTCAGCTTTTTTCATTTTGGTTTGTTGGGGAAAAGGCATCAGTGTTGAGAAGATCAAATTGATCTAAGTGAAACTGCCTTTCACATACAGGGCAATAGATGATTCTGAAGTCAGACATTCCTTGAATTTGAGCAATATTTACTACTTATTATTATCATTTCTCCTTAAAAGGTAGCCACATAACACTCTGTGTTTCAGTTTCCTAGTCTACAAAATGAGAGTAAAGTATAATTACCTGAGATGCAGAGAGATGGGACAGCAGGTAAGGCACTTGTGACTGATCCGGGCTCAGATGGTTACTAGGAATTTTTGTTTTCAAGTGATTTCATTTTTCTTTTTTATTTGTCTTTCCTGTGCCTGTTCGGAGATTGAGAAAGTGATTAAGAACGAAAAAAGGAGATAAAAACCTACACATACATAATCTTTCCTTATTTATTTCTTTATAAAGCACAAAATTAAATTCCCTGTACATGTCAGCACTAAAAAAAAATAAAAATTTCCGTAGGGCTTTTGAAAAATTAGGACACTTTCCCCCCCCCATTATTACTAGGTAATGTCAAATTCACCAGCCTACTTGCACAGATTCCCTGATTCATCATCTTAATGGAACAGCTCTGAAGTGGGTGGCAGCCTTAAATAAAACTTCCATTTATGTAGAGAATTTTTATTGTAGGTTGCTTGCATTATCATGCTCTGGCAAAAAGATGCAAAGAGGAAAAAGAAACAGTCTGCTCAAAGTGAAACTAAGGGAAGTATGACGATCACCATGGATCATAATCAGATTTGTAAATTTATCTTCATAAATTATTTCATGTATGTTCTTAAATGTTGTCTTAATAACATTCTTCCTCATTATAAAACCAAATCACATTTATGCAATATACCAAGCAAAGCCATAATTCCATTACTTAGAGATAATAGTCATACAGGGTAATAGATGATCCTGAAGTCAGACATTTCTTGAATTTGAGCAATATTTGCTACTTATTATTGTTATTTCTCTTTAAAAGCTAGTCCCATGACATTTCTGTCTTTCAGTTTTCTAATCTATAAAATGAGGGTAAAGTTTAATTACCTGAGATCTAGAGAGATAGGACAGCAGGTAAGGCACTTGCCTGGCGTGTGACTGATCCTGGTTCTATCATTGGTACCACATTCAGTCCACTGACCACCATCAGAAGTGATGTCTGAGCACAGAGCCAGGAGTAAGCCCTGAGAATATCTGGGTATGATCAACCAAAACAAAAAATAGAATTACTTTTAGAGTTGCTGTGAGGTAACGCATTGAAAGTCTACTAGACAATTGTGTGGGATACAAATTGAACCTACTGCTTAACTGTAATTTCTTTAGCATTTTTTAATAAGCACTTTTTCTTTTTTCTTTTTTGCTTTTTGGGTCACACCCAGCAATGCTTAGGAGTTACAGTTTTCTCTACAATCAAGAATTACTTCTGGCAGTGCTTTGTGAACATATGGGATGCTGGGGACTGAACTTGGGTGGGCCATGTGCAAGGCAGATGCCCTCCCCACTGTGCTATTGCTCTGACTCAAAGCACATGTTTTTTTTTTTGGTTTTTGGGTCACACCCGGCAATGCTCAGGGGTTTCTCCTGACTCTGCGCTCAGGAATTACTCCTGGCGGTGCTCGGGGACCATATGGGATGCCGGGGATCGAACCCGTGCCGGCATGAGCCGGCCGTGTGCAAGGCAAACGCCCTACCCGCTGGGCTATCGCTCCGGCCCCAAAGCACATTTTCTTAACTCAAAAGTTTACATGTATGTATATGAATAACTTGTGTACAATATATACATATTATACATAATATATACATATAACATGTAATATATTTGCATAATACATATAAACTGTTTTCTCCTGCCATCATATCATAAACATTTTGTTGTTTAGTTTCCAGTTGATGAACAGCCTTATCCTAGATTAGTAAGCATCTTTCTTTTTATTATTTATTTATTCATATTTTGCTTTTTGGGTCACACCCAGTGATGCGCAGGGGTTACTCCTATCTTTAGTTCAGGAATTGCTCCTGGCAGTGCATGGGGGACCATCTGGGATGCCGTGGATTGAACCCAAGTCAGCTGCATGCAAGGCAAATGCCCTACCCCTGTGCTATTGCTCTAGCCCCAGTAAGCACCTTCCTGATTATTTCCTTAGGATGAATTTGTAGCCCATATAATGATAACCTGTTTAGCTTATGGGAAGACAGTAGGAGGAAATGAGGTTTGCTCCTGTAATGATGGGGATATCAGGTTTCTTTTGGGGAGAGCAGTAAGCTCTGAGTAGAGAGCTGGCATTCAGAGTGGTTAGGGAAGGCTCTGGAGCATCAGCCCTATTTGAGTAGTTTGTTTGTTTGTTTATTTTTGGGGCCACACCTGGCTGTACTAATTCCCTGAGGCTCTGCACTCAGGGATCACTCCTGGTAGGCTCAGGGTAACGTATATGGTGCTAGGGAGGGAACCCAGGTCAGCCACATGCAAAGCAAGTGCTATGCCCTCTGTGCTTTTTCTCTGGCCCCATGAATCCGATTCTGCAACTCTGGGAAGTATGATTGACTTCTCAGGACCCCTCCTGAGGCAGGGTGTGAAAGTTAGCTTGATATCTTAACCTGCTATGAGGCCAGCACTTGTATCACTTGTTTCACTTGTTCATCATCGGTTTGCTTGAGCGGGCACCAGTAACGTCTCCATATGTCCTGTCACATGCTAGTAGAGCCCAAGGGCTTCTGCTTGCTCCAGGAACATAAGAGTCCCAAACCATTCCATCAGGTCATGGGAATGAAGTTTATAATTTTACTGGTATTTGGCATATCAGATACAATACGGGTAGCTTGCTAGGCTCTGCAGTGTGGGTGGGATACTCTTGTATCACTTCTGATCTCTAGCATTTATAGATGAACCTGGCTTGTGATCAGCTCTTCTGCTGGGTGGAGTTCTGACAGAGGGAGTCCTATTGTGGAAAATGGCGGCCCTCATGGTGTGGGGGGTCGTCTGGCTTGTTGCAAGGCTCTGCTGGGGTGGTGGGCCAGGGCTAAAACCCGCTATCCCTCCCGGGCACCTCTTGATCACCTGGGCACAGGGAGAGCCTGTAGCAGCTCTGCCCCATGTATGTGAGTCTCTGGATTGAGGCCAGCACTTATTTGGTATGAATTCATAGTATTCATTCTGTTCAATGCTTAAAGTTTGCTTTTATATTTAAATATGAGAGAATTGCAGAGATTTTTTTTAAAGCAATGTGAGAGCATAAACTGTGAAGTGTAAGATAGGGTGATAAATATATATATATATATATTTTTTCTAAAAAATATTTCTCCCATTTAAGATATAGCGAATGTTAAATTCAACAAATGTTGAATGTTTTGTCCATTCTTAAATTTGTTATCCAGAAGACATATGAATAAACATTTGATTTAAAAATGCTTAAGAGGGCCCGAGCGATAGTCCAGTGGGTAGGGCATTTGCCTTGCGTGCTGTCGACCTGAGTTCGATCCCCGGTATCTCTTATGGTCCCCTACTCAGAGTCAGGAGTAACCCCTGAGCCTCGCTGGGTGTGACCCAGAAAGAAAAAAAAATGCTTAAGAATTAAAAAAAAATATTGAGCTGAGCTGGAGTGATTGCACAACTGGGCGCTTCAGCCCTGCATGTGGTTGACTCAGTTCAATTCCCCAAGCCCACCAGGGAGTGAATCTGAGTGAAAAACCAGAAGGCAGCACCAAACACCACTGGGTGTGGCCCAGACACCTAATAAACAACAGAAATAAAAAAGAATTTAGAAAATAAGTTTCTTCAGAGTCTCAAAGACAGAATGTGATTTTAAGCAAACAAATTATTTTTGTTATATGCCAAAATTCTTTATATTATTTTTTGTTATAATTAAGCAAAGCACTGAAAATAATGTTAGCAGTTATAGAATACTTACTATGTTCTATACAGTATTCTAGGCATTTTATGAACACATGTAATCCTCTGATGTCACATGCAGAAGATTATATTGACTTTATTTATAGAAGAACCTGAAATACAGCTTTCAGATGGCCATGCAGCTGTAGAGGAGAGTCTGTACTAACTAAGTAGTTTAGATCAAGAGTTCATGCTTTTGAGTGCTGGAGCGATAGTTCAACGGGTAGGGTATTTGCCTTTAAGTGGCTGACCTGGGCTCGATCCTCAGCATCCCATATGGCCCCCAAGCACTGCCAGGAATAATTCCTGAGTGCAGAGCCAGGAGTAACCCCTAAGCATCTTTGGATATGACTCAAAAGCAAAAAAAAAAAAAAAAAGCGGGGAGTAAAAAGTACATGCTTTTAACCACTCAGTTTTATTTTATTTTTTATTTAGTCACTGAAATTACAAAGTTATTCATGATTAGGTTTCAGGCATGCAATTTTACACCAATCCCTTCACCAGTGTCGACGTCCTTCCACCCCCCACCCACACATATTTTCTCTCTCTCTCTTTCTCAGTCTCTCTGTCTGTCTGTCTCTCTCTATATAATCTCTCATAGAAGGAGGCTGGTGGGGTGGGAGGTATATATATATATATATGTAAACTGGTGTGTATATAAAACCGGTGTGTATATATGTATATATACATATATGTGTGTATATACACATATATACACATTTATATATGTATATACACATGTACACATATACACATATGTATTTATACAAATACCTATACGTATGTGAATATATGGATCCAGAGACTCACACACATGGGACAGAACTGCACCAGCTCTCCCTGTGCCCAGCCACTCCACGAGGCACCGGGAGGGATGGCGGGTTCTAGCCTTGGCCCGCCACCCCAGCAGAGCCTCGCAACTAGCCAGACGACTCCCCACTTCATGAGGGCCACCATTTTTCACATCTGGACTTCCCTCCCAGAACTCCACCCAGCAGAAGAGCCTATTACAGCCCGGTTCATCAATCTCACCCTGCAGCAGTCTTTTTCAAGTCCGGCCCAGGTATGCTGATCCAGAGACTCACACACACGGGACAGAGCTGCACCATTCATCAATAAATGCTGGATTTAGAGATGACTACAAGAGTATGCCACCCGTACAGCAGAGCCTGGCAAGCTACCTGTGTCGTATTTGATATGCCAAATACCAGTAACAATTATAGACCTCATTCTCATGATCTGATGTAATGATTTGAGGCTCTTCATGTTCCTGGAGCAAGCAGATGCCCTTAGGCTCTACCAGCATGAGACAGGACATATGGAGATGTTACTAGTGCCGCTCGAGCAAATCAATGATGTATGGGAAGTCAGTGATGTGTATATATCACTTGTCTTCCCAATGTTCATCGATTTGCTTGAGTGGGCACCAGCAACGTCTCATTCATTGGGAATGAGTTCCATTATTGATACTGTTTTTTGGCACCTGCCAATGCAGCCACCTGCCAATGCAGCCGGGCACCTCAGCCACATCTGCAACACCTCGAGGGGCAGAGTGTATATATGCATATACAGATATATAGAGATCCGTGTGTGCATATGTACATATATATATATCAGTGTGTACAGATATATTTTTATGCACACACAGATATCTCTCTTTATATATATCTTTTGCACTGTGGTTTCCTGTACTGTTGCTGATAGGGCTTCATATATAACACTTCATTGCCTTTCAGTACTCCCCCTTCTCCTGGTTCAGCATTTCCCTCCACCATAGATATTGTCCTTTCTTTCCTGTCCCCTGGCCCCCTCAGGTGGCTTGTTTCCTACTGAAGACCAGTCCTCATGTTCTTTGTTTCCATTGTCTTTGGGCATTCATTATTCCCCCATTATGTTTCTTTATATTCAGCACATCAAAGAGATCATCCTGTTGGTCTTTCTCTGTGGCTAACTTCACTTAGCATGATCCTCTCCAGGTCCCTTAATGTAGCAGCAATGTTCATGACTTATGGCTAAATAAGAATTGTGTATATGGGAGGGGCTGAAGCAGTCACGGAGTAGTCACAGCAGTCACAGCGGGTAGGGCATTTGCCTTCCATGCGGCTTACCGGGGTTTGATACTCAGCATCCCATATGGTCCCCTGACCACTGCCAGGAGTAATTTCTGAATACAGAGCCAGCAGTAACCCCTGAGCATCGCTGGGTGTGACCCAAAAAAGAAAAAAAAAGAATTGTGTATGTGTACCATAGTTTCTTTATCCTGTCATCTACTCTTGGAAACTTGGGTTGTTTCCAGATTTTGGCGGTTGTAGATAGTGCTGCAAGGAACATAGCGGTGCAAATGTCTTCTCTCCATTTAGCCCTTAGGATATTAACCACCATAATTTTATCATTTTATAAAGTCAGTAATTAAGTACAGTGACATTTTCTTATAGTGAATTCATGTTAACCTAAGAATTTGGTTAAGCAATTTAAAAAAAATATTTTAGCTTTTTGGGTCACACCCAGCAATGCTCAGGGGGTTACTCCTGGCTCTGCACTCAGGAATTACTCCTGGCAGTGCTTGGGGAACCACATGGGAAGCTGGGGATGGAACCCTGGTTGGCCATGTGAAGGCAAATGCCCTACTCAGTACTATCACTAAGGCCCCTAATTTGGTTAAGTGTTAAACTCCATGATAAGAGTTTGGAAATAAGTTTTGAAAAATGAGTCTTGGATAATGACTCATTTTGGAAAAATGAGTTTTGATAATAAGTTTTGAAAAATGAGTCTTGGATCAGAGAGATAGTACAGCGGGCAGGTATTTGCATGTGGAGGACCAAGTTTGATCCACCTGGAATTAACCTGAGCACCATTATGTGTGTCCCGAAGCAGAAAGTAACCGTTCGTTAATACATGTATACAAATTTCAACTTGTTTTTGTCTTCTTTTTTAGTTTTTCACTAATGGAACTCAAATACTATATCAAAGCACTGGCGCCTCTCAGTCTAAATTCTTTCCACCCCTACAAAAAGCGATGCTACCACCTAACAGTTTCCAAGGAAAAGTGGCATTTATTACTGGGGCGGTACTGGCCTTGGGAAAGGAATGACCACCGTTTTGTCCAGCTTAGGTGCGCAGTGTGTGATAGCAAGCCGGTAAGTATCTTCATAAAGCAAACCCATGCTGAAATGTTGAAAAGATGTTTGCCAGAAATGTTCGAATTGCTTCCTAATCTTGCTGAAATGTCTTTTAGATGACTTTAATAAATCTTCTTGGAAGGAAGAACTCAGTTATCATTTGTGATGACGGAAATGATGCTGACCTATGGAACTGAGACTGTGTTCCGTTACTAAAGTCGTGACAGAGTTGTGTGTGTGTGTGTGTGTGTGTGTGTGTGTGTGTGTGTGTGTGTCTGCCTGACGGTGAAGTTTAAAAGTACCATGCTGAGGCTGATTTGTTTCAATTTGAGTGATTACAAGTTATAGTAACCTTGTACCAAGGTGACAGTTATTGGCTTTTATTTTCTGTAAAATGGATACATAGTGTAGAATATATATTTTTGTGATGAAGGGTAAGACCCTGTGGTAGGATGATCTTATTTAGGCCTATCCTGGTACCCTATAACTATGCCAGAACTATACATACCTGGAGTTTGAGACACTGATTAAAAACAACCTACCACTTCCAGCATTCGAGGGTGTAAAATTTTCAAGTAGTGCATGTATAGATCGGAATGACAAGATATTGCATGCAGAGTTCCAAAATGTCAATATGGACTGGCCTTATAGCCCAGCGGTTACTTCCCTTAAGCATGGTCAGGATTCAAAATGTCAATATGTAAAGGACCAAAGTAATTTCTTTCACATTTTTAATATAATTTGACATGGTGTTTTAATAGAACATTATTATTATTATTATTATTATTATTATTATTATTATTACAAGATGGTCAGACTTCTTTGTCAAGACCCTGAGCGAGCGATTTGAGGCTCTTCGTATTCCTGAAGCAAGCAGATGCCATTGGGCTACACTGGCATGTGATAGGGTCAAATGGAAATGTTACTGGTGCCTGCTCGAGGAACTCGATGAACAACAGGATGTCTAGTGATCTAGTTATTATTATTATTATTATTATTATTATTATTATTATTGTTATTATTATCATTATGTTTGGGGCCCACACCTGGTGGTGTTCAGGGCTTATTTCTGGCTCTGTGCTCAGGGATCACTCCTGGAAGGCTTGGGGATATGGTTCATTTTTATCTTTTTGGTTCATATCTGGCGATGCTCAGGGGTTACTCCTGGCTCTGCACTCAGGAATTACTTCTGACTGTGCTGGGGGAGGAACATATGGGATACAGCACAGAGCGTAGAACAGTTGCCTTGCATGCAGTCAACCCAGGTTCTATCCCTGACATTTCATTTTGTCCCATGAACACCACCACGTGGCCCCCAAATTAAAAAAAAAAATACATTTATAGTAGCCAGTATCTGGGAAAAAAAAAACCTAAGTGCCCAGCGGCAGATGAATAGATTTAAAAAATCGTGGTATATATGCAGGTGTACTAATACTCAGCCATCACTGTGTCACTGTATCACTGTCTTCCCGTTCATCATCGATTTGCTCGAGCGGGCACCAGTAACATTTCCATATGACTTGTCTCATGCTAGTAGAGCCCAAGGGCATCTGCTTGCTCCAGGAACATAAAGAACCTCAAACCATTCCATCAGGTCATGGGAATGAGGTCTATAATACTCAGCCATAAGAAAAGATAAAACCTTTAGACTCTGATAACAGAACTGAGGTTATTAATTTGAGGGAGGGAAAAGCGAGTTTACAGAGGCTGTCCCGGAAGGGACGTGGGGTAGAGGCACTTTGGTGGTGGGTGTAGCACAGTAACATTGTTTCCCTAAAGCATAAATATTAGTGCTATGGTAAACTGTTAATATAGTGATAAAATGATAAGGTATTTTCTTAACACTAAATAATTTATATAAATATGATTTGTTTCATTCATTTTTTTGTATTTCTTTCAAAACATGACATTCTGAATGTATATAGGTTGCCCCCAAAAAAACCCATCCATTTGGTCTAAAATCTATTGACCTCATGGGCCAGAGAGATAATATAGGTGTAAATTGCTTGTCTTATATGTGACTGAGACCCTGGTTTAAATCCTCAGCACCACATAAGGTGAGCTAGGGGGTCAGTCATTCCTGAGCCCCAAACCTCCTTGCCCCTTCCCTACAATAAGGAAATATATATTTAAAAATATAAATACTGCCATCACTTTATACACTACTATAGATTTTTTTTAAAAACCGAGCACTGTGATTTGCAAAGGTGTGTAATAGTTTCAGGTATACAGTGTTCCAGCTCTGAGGCCGTCTCCAGGGTCATCATCCCTCCACCAGCGACCCAAGATTGCACAGTACATCAGATAAATGCTCTAACAAAGTTCAGAGGTAATCTGACCAATAGCTTCCTCAAAAAAATGGGAAGCGGTATGGGGCCGGAGCAATAGCTCAGCGGGTAGGGCGTTTGCCTTGGGCGCGGCCGACCCAGGTTTGATCCTTGGCATCCTATATGGTCCCCGAGCTCCCCCAGGAGTAATTCCTGAGCAAAGAGGCAGGGAGTAACCCTGATGGTCGCCGGGTGTGATCCAAAAAAGAAAAAAAAGGGAAGCGGAGGTGAGATGAACAGACACTTTCACAAAGTAGACACAAACAGCCAACACCTATAGGAAAAGGTGTTCATAATATGACAGATTTTAAATAGTCCAAACTTAAATTATACCATTACTGTGTTTTCTTTATAGAAGAGATTTAGGCAAAGGAACAGGTAGCAATCATTTAATTAGAGAAATCAATTTTAGTATCTCTGAGGAGATAGTAACTGGCTTAGAAATGATTTAGTTCAATAAATTATAATCTGGTAGAAAAAATATGAATTTGACTTTCTAAATTTTAGACAATTATTTCAGTGAAACTGATTCTTCATAGATATTGCATTTTCATATTTTTCAAAATATGCATGTTTCAAATAATTATATGCTTAAAGAACCTTAATAATAAGGTTCTTATTATTTGTTTACTTATGGAATTAAAATGAAAAAAAGTATCAAGTTGTTTCAGAGCTTATGCAGAGTATCGTGTATTTATTTCTAGGAAGATTGATGTTTTGAAAGCTACAGCAGAACAAATTTCTTCTCAGACTGGAAACAAGGTACATTAAGAAACAGTTATTTAATTCGATTTAGGAATTACAGCCCACTTAAACAATTTGTTCATGCTTTTGATTATTTTGCAAGTCTGAAAAATAGAGGGTTCTGTTTCCCCTCCTGTGCTATTTTGCAGGTTCATGCTATTCAGTGCGATGTGAGGGATCCCGAGATGGTTCAGAAGGCCGTGTCAGAGCTGATCAAAGTGGCAGGGCATCCTGATGTAAGTATAATGGGCATGAAAACTAAGAAGTATGTGTTGTTTGATGGTGATAATGGTACCATCAGAATGGTCTTATAAAATACTGATGTGAGCAGGGCTCTGTTGAAGAAGCCCGTAGACTCTATATTTAGGAAAAAGCCAGCCCTGCTTAAAGACTGAACCACTCCCTTTCAGGGATACTTCAAATTGCATTTTCAATCATATAGAACAAACTTGATTTCACTTTATTTAATACAATTATGAAATAGGAAGAGCAATTATCTCAGAGCAGAATACCTAGTTTAAATGATTCATGGCCTGTGCTTTTCCTAATAACTTTTGATTATCAGTAGAGAAGAATAACACAAACAAGGAAACTGCAAGAACCTAGAATTCTCTTATTTTTATTTTGTTCTTAGAACAACTTAATGGTATCTCGGGGCTGCTCCCAGCTCATGCTTGGGGTCACTCCCAGCAGTTTTGGAGGACCCGGTACACAGCAGCATATGGCCTGTGATAGTTTATGTGATCATGGTCTGAGAAAGTTTCAGAAATAAAAAAGCCGTGAGGAAAGATCGGTGACCATCTTACAGTTTCTGTAACTTGCCTTACCCGTTTGTTAGATCGTGATAAACAATGCTGCAGGAAATTTTATTTCTCCCACTGAAAGACTCACCCCTAATGGCTGGAGGACCATAACGGACATAGTTCTAAATGGCACTGCCTTTGTGACAATAGAAATTGGAAAACAGCTCATCAAAGCACAGAGAGGTATGTAGACTTTTTTCAGTTGAATTTGTATTATGCCCTGAGATACTAAGACAGTGTCTGTACTTGAACACCTTATCATTAAGGAGAATCAATAAGACAGTGTCTGTACTTGGACTTCTGCCATAAAGCTGCGAGATACTAAAACTATTAGTAAAAAAATGAAGTCATAAAATTTACTTAAAATGGGTGGACATGGAGAGTATCATGCTGAGTGAAATTAGAAGGAAAAGGACATATATATATATATATATATATATATATATATATATATATATAATCACTAAATTCATTTTCAGGGTATAAAAAATAGTATTATACTAATATCCAAGGCCAGGCATAACAGAGACCAGGAGAACCTGTCAGTGGTTGGAATCTACCACAAGTGCGGGTGGGTCAGAGGTTAGGGAAGACAGATAAGGACCAGTGTGCTAATAATGGTTGGAAATGGTAACAACAGACTAGAAATGAGCATTGAATGCAGGCAAAGGGATATACATGATAATCCCTAAATGTATGTATTACAAGCCACGGTGTGCAAAAGAAGCGGGGCACAGGGAGAGAGAGAGAGGGGGAGAGGGGAAGAGAGAGAGAGAAAGAGAGAGAGGAGAAAAGAAAAGTGCCTGCCTTAGAGGAAGGCTGGGGAGGAGGAGGAATTTGGGGACATTGGTGTTAGGTGGTGTTAGGTGTTGGGAAGGGTGCAATGGTGGAGGGATGGGTGCTAGAACATTGTATGACTGAATCCCAATTATGAACAGCTTGTTAATTGTCTCGTAGTGGCATAATAAAAATTTTTTTAAAAAGATTTATTGGTATGTTACACTATGAAATATAATCAGTGCATTTTTATCTTAACACAAGAATATTAATTCGGGATCATTTTCAAACATCTGTGTGGAGCAGGGTAGGGACTGGAAATACGAATGTCCATTGACCATTCCACACATCTAAATGAGGGGAAAGGCAAAAGAGTTTAAAGTCTGTTGAGAGAGAGAGAGAGAGAGAAAAAAAAAAATAAAGTCTGTTGAGAAATTTGTTGTGTTTGGAGATGGGGAGAGAGAGTGGTGGGACTTGGTTTTGAGTGAGGTATAATTGGGAAAGTTTCCAGTAGTAAAATAATAAGGTTGATGAATAGGGTTTATTTTTTTTTGGAGACGTCTCATGAAGAGCAGTACTTGACTGGAAAGGTTCCAGGCAACTGCATGGGGAGTAGAAACAGTTTAGGAGACTGTTCAGTACAGCGAGACTTGTTGTATGTGGATAGAATGTTTGGGGAAGGAGAGTAGGAGACCTTTGGAAGATGGGAAAAAAAGTCTAGTGGCTCAGATGAAGGAGTGTGTGGTTATGGTAAAAATTTGGGTTATGAGGGGCCGGAGGGATAGCACAACAGGTAGGACATTTGTCTTGCATGCGGTGGACCTGGTTTTGATCTCCGGCATCCCATATGGTCCCCCAAGCACCGCAAGGAGTCATTCCTGAGTGCAGAGCCAGGAGTAACGCCTGAGTGTCGCCAGGTGTGACCCCCAAAAAAAAATAGAAAAAAATTTGGGTGTTGAGGCTGAGAAAACTGGAGGTAGAATAGGTTAGAGGAAAGTTATAGAGGACAGTTTCATTCCTTACAATGAAGGAGCTTTGTTGTGAAGGTCAGAGCAATATAAATGGCAAGTATATGAGTGCATCATATGTATCAAGTGTACTTTCATTCTTTTTTATTTTTTTTTTTTTTTTTTTTTTTTTTTTAAAAATTTTTTTTATTTTTACAATTACAACGATATACAATTAAAAAGTTCATATTTGGGTTTTGGTCATACAGTGTAGCAGCACCCATCCCGCCACCAGTGCCCATCTCCCACCACCAACGTCCCGGTTCCCTCCCCCCTCCCCCAGCCCTCCTCCATGGCAGGTTCTTTATTTCTTTCCATTTCTCTATCTTTCTCTTTTCCTTCCTCTCCAGACTATGGATTACAGAACATACATTAAAGGGTTGTCATGTGTATCCTTTTGCCTCTATTTAATGCTCAGTTCTAGGTTGGCATTGTACTTTCATTCTTTTTATAAGACACTTATTGGTACCTTCTGCGGGACGAGACTGTCTGCTGATGGTTGCAGGGGTTATTCCTTAGGATGAAGGTGTTCGTGAGAGCTGAGTGGATTCTGAGTGAGCACCAGAAGGAGAGTCTTTGCATGCCCTCTGGGTCAGGAGGAAGAGGGAAGACGACCAACTGCTTTCCTCTGGTTCAGAGTCTTTTCCTTGTTGGGTTACTCTCCTCTGTATTTCATGGATCAATCTCAAACCACTTTGAGAAAGGATGCAGGTACAAACTGAAGGATTGTGTATATGTGCTGATAACATGTACTCCACGCATTCACTGAAATGAAAGTATCGGGGCATTTGGTTCTACACCTGCAAAGTGGAAATCATTTAGATTTTGGATTTTTTGTGACTTCCTCAGGCTTTGTTTGATTTTTTATTTATTTGTTTTTGAAGGAGTGGATGGTTGGAAAGATAGAGTGGAGTGGGCAGGCCCTTCCTTCAACTCCTATCTTTCCCCTTTTCTGTCTGAGGCTCCCCCTCTCTCATTCTCGGATTTCCCCTCGTTCCATCTCTGAGACATTTTTCTGTGTCTGTCTCTGGTGACTTTTCATTCTTGGTTCCTGAATGTCTCCGTCTTAATGTCTGTTATCACTTGCTGTTTCTCTGCCTCATTTTGTGTTTATTTCTTCTGCCGCTCATCTCTGAGACCCTTTATTTCTGTCTGATTTCACTCCTCTCATTATTGTCTTTCTTTTAGCATAGACTTTGATCTATTTTTATTCACATGTTGGATTAAAAGTCTATAGGCTTTATGAAAAATATATTAGCTAAAGTCTTAAAAAGATGGACGACAGTTTTTATCCTTCCAAGATTCCTGTCAGTTATTGATCATGTAACCTGGCAAAGTTTTGAGGAGTTGGGTCACTGGGCTATAGTGCAAGTGAGCATGGCACCCAGGTTTGCTTTGGCATTTTTTTTTTGTTTGTTTTTTTTGGGTCATACCCGAAATGCTCAGGAGTTCCTCCTGGTTCTGCACTCAGGAATTGCTCCTGGCGGTGCTCAGGGGAGGCCAGGTTGAACCTGGGTTGACCACATGCAAAGCAAAAGCCCTCTCTATTATACTATCACTCCGGCCCCTGCTTGGGCATTTCAATAGGTAGGGAACTCCGGGGCTAATGGGAAGGTGTGTTAAAGAGGTAAAAATCCAGCTTGCTTTTGAAATTGGGCAATCTATTTAATCAGAAATATGTTGATTTCCTGTTCAGGTGTTCTGACCGTCTTGGATATGTACTTGAGAAATAGATCATGTACTAACTACAGTCCTGCCTTTTGAAATTGATATTGTAGCATTTAGCCTAAATCCAACCAATGCCTCTGTGTCACTGTCAAAGACAGAACATAAGTGTGCACCATGCTCTCAGAGCCTCCATTAATATGGAGAATTAATAATAATATCCTACAATGGAATACTTTACAGCTGCTAGGAAAAATGATGTCATGAAATTTACCTATAAATGGATGGACATGGAGAAGATCATGTTGAGTGAAATTAGTCAGAAGGAAAGAGACAGATATAGAATGACATTTATTTGCATGACATATATATATGTCATATATATATACATGATAACAAAATCCAATGTCAGGCAAAATGTGAATCAGGAGGTCTTACCAAAGGTGGAAATTACCACAAACGTGTGGGAGTCAGAAGTTAGGCAAGACAGAGAAAAGAACATGTGTGAATAAATGTCAAAAGGGTTAATACCAACCTAGAACTGAGCATTAAATACAGGCAAAAAAATGCACATGATGACCTCTAAGTGTATGTATAGCAATCCACAATATGTAAGAGAAGGAAAAGAGAGAGAGAGAGGGAGAAAGAGAGAAAAGAGATAAAGAACCTGCTGTAGAGGTAGGCTATGGGAGGGAGAGGGAATTGGGGACATTGGTGGTGGGAAATGGGCACTGGTGAAGGGGCGGGGTGCTGGAATACTATGTGACCGAAACCCCCAAACATGAACAACGTTGTAATTGTATATCTCACGATGGTATAATAAAATATTAATTAAAAATAATATCCTGATTCATGAAGGATCTCTGCCATGTATCCATTAACTTCTTATTGGAGGTAGGAACAGAACTTGGCAGCAGTCAGGGCTTACTCCTGGCTCTAAACTCAGGGATCAAGCTCAGGTTGGCTGTGTGCAAGCCAAGTGGCCTACCCAGTGTACCATCTCTCCATCCCACACATCTTGGTGTTGTAAATAAAAATAAAGCAGAAACAAAATCAAATGGACTTGTGTGTGTGTGTGTGAGAGAGAGAGAGAGAGAGAGAGAGAGAGAGAGAGAGAGAGAGAGAAGATATGCAACTGATGAGTAGATAAAATGATAAGCTAGTGGATACTGACTACAGAACTAAGATTTTCAGAGGGGAAGAGAGTAGTGGATTTCTACCACCAACTAAACAATAGTTGGTGGTAGAAAAAATGTGTAGAGAGATGTGGGGAAGTGGTGAAAGGACTTTAGTACAAACTTTCATGTGGGAGCCAAGGGTTTCGTATCTGAAATCTCATGGTTCCCTGAGCACCACCTGGTGTGTCCTCCAGTCCCTCCCTGTGGCCCACCCACTTATGTAAGGGCCCAGAGCAGGACAGGGACTTGCCATGCACGTGGCTGATAACGTCGGATCCCCAGCGCTGCGTATGTTCCCCCCATGAACCCTCAGGAGTGAGTCTTGAGCACAGAGCCAGGAGTAAGCCCTGACCACAGAAGCATGTGGCCTAAAATAAAAGAAAAACTGCATTTGTTTGGATTCCATCTATAGAAAACTGTTTATTTTAATTTTTTTTTTTTTTTTTTTTGCTTTTTGGGTCACACCCAGCAATGCTCAGGGGTTTCTCCTGGCTCTGCACTCAGGAATTACTCCTGGCGGTGCTCGAGGGACCATATGGGATGCTGGGGATCGAACCCGGACCAGCATAGACCGGCCGCATGCAAGGCAAATGCCCTACCCACTGGGCTATCGCTCCGGCCCCCAAAATTTTATTTCTTTTGCTTTTAGCAGTTAGGAAATAATAGTATAATACTCAGGTACTATACTTGATTTTGGGCTAGTTTTGGCAATTTAAAGTTAGTATTGCTTTGGTCTAGTATGCTTGAATTCCTCCCAAGTAGGACCATATGCAGATTCCACTGAGTTTATTGTACCTTGTGTAATCAAAGGTAGTGATACAGTGGGTGTTAGAATATTAAACAAGCAAAACATAAAGCACTACTCATAAGGACATGCCCTAATTTAATTGACTTATAAAAGTTTTTTATTTTTTATTTGCTCTCAATGGTTAGGCCATACCCAGGGATATTCAGGGCAATTCCTGTCACTGTGTTCACGAAAGTGACCCTAGTGATGCTCCCATGACCAGGAATTCGAACCAGGGTCTCTTCGGTCCATATGCCCTAATTTTTACCAAATACTCTTCCTCCTCTTACCTCTCTTACCGTCTTTCCCTGTTGTTGTAATACCTAACAGTTAGTGTTTATTCAGTGCCAGGAGGGAATTTTTTTCTCCCTCTGTACTAAGCCTTTATTAACTCATTTTTATATATGAAATGACTTTGAAAAATATGTGCTATTATAATTGTATTTATTCATATGGGTGGAGACTGAGGCCATTTAAAATATGTAAGACATGTTTTGTAAAATATGTAAGACATTCTTGTATCAATAAGAAATCATGTTTTGAAATACTTAATATTAACTCTCACTACTAAAATAGAGAATTGACATAATTTAAAAATTCTATTGCTGTAAGTGGTCTAGTGGAGAAAAAGAACTATGTTGAGTTTTTTTTTATTTATTTGTTTTTGTTTTTGGGGTCACTCCCTGTGACAATCAGGGGTTACTTCTGGCTCTTTGCTCAGGAATTACTCCTGGCAGAGCTCGGGGACCATATGGGCTACCAGGGATAGAATCCGGTCGGCCATGTGCAAGGCAAACACCCTACCTGCTGTGCTATCGCTCCGGCTCCCTATGTTGAGTTTTAATTATGGATACCTTATTTATATTTGACACTCAGAAATTAGTAAGTCATGTTATTTTTTTAACACTCCCCATCTTTCTCATCCGTAAAACAGATTGGATAATTAATTCCTACTCCAATGTGTAGTAAGAAAATAATGTATTCGATATAATGCCTCATTAAAAATACAAATCGCATTGCAAATATGCATGTGCTTCGTCTGGCGTATGAGCACATGGTGGTCTAGATAACTTGAAGAATTTAGTAGGAATTAGTAGTAATAGTTTTCAGAGCTCCTGAGACACTAAGAGTAAGGCGGAGTTAGAAGCAACCCAATGAACTTGATGATATGGAATCTTAGGTATGAGAGATTCCTAAGATTCCGGCAGATGATATAAATGGATGGATATGGAGAAGATTATGTTGAGCGAAATTAGCCAGAAGGAGAGAGACAGATACAGAATGACTGCATTTATCTGCATAACATAAATATATATGTACATATTATACCAATATCCAAGGTCAAGTGAAACATATATCAGGAGGTCTTGTCAAAGGTGGAAATTATCACAAACGTGTGGGAGTCAGAGGCTAGGTAAGACAGAGGCTAGGTAAGACAGAAAATGGAACAGGGTGCTAACAATTGTCGAGGGTACTAATGCCAACCTAGAACTGAGCATTAAATACAGGCAAAAAGATACACATGACAACCCTTTAATATATGTTCTGTAATCCATAGTCTGGAAGGGAAGGAAAAGAGAAAGAGAGAGAAAGGGAAAGAAATAAAGAACCTGCCATGGAGGAGGGTTGGGGGGAGGGAGGAGGGAACTGGGGATGTTGGTGGTGGGAGATGGGCACTGGTGGCAGGATGGGTGCTGGAACACTGTATGACCAAAACCCAAATATCAACTTTTTAAAAGTATATCTTTGTAATTGTAAAAATAAAAAAAAAAAAGATTCCGGCAGATGAATCTCTCTGCCGGAATGAATCCAACCCGGCAGATTCCTAAGGTTCAGGCAGATGAATTACTGGTATGAAAGGAACAATTAAGTAATTAATAACTGTTTGTAAAAGGAATCGTGAATAGGATGGATGCTGTATGAACTATGAGGTAATCTCAGTAGAAGCCTTGTGTTAGAAAAATAAATTAGAGTACATCAACTGCAAAAGAATAAAAAAATAAAAGATTTATTTGATCAGTAGAGATGTAGAGATAGTTGAAAGCTTTGATGGAGTAAAATATTTCATATTCTTTCAGTTCAAATAAATGTCCAGAAAAGTGCAAGGTTTTAACCGTTATACTATTTCAGACTGACAGCAGTGTGTGAACTTTAAAATGGACAAACATAAATGGAAAAAATTCTCGTTCCCAATCCACTGAGACTGTGGTTGGCCAGTAATTTGTTCCTCATCCTCCATCATCCATTGTCTTCAACCTGTCCAATCTCATATCCTTCAGTTATTCCTTGTCAGGGATTCCACTGGGGTCCCCGACAGTATCAGAACAGAAGTTCTCTTGTACCTCCGAGGCCTCCAGGAAATGGATGAAAACTCACGAGTCCGGCGCAGTTTCAAAAAAGGCTTTTAATAGTACAAAAGCTCTACCACTGCAATCCAATATAATGAAGGAACTCTAGCTTTGGTCAGAACTTAGACCATAGAAGAGAGGCCCAAGTCTCCCACCAAACAGAGAGGATCTCCCCAAGAGGAGTCCTACCCAAAAGAAGGAGCAGGAAAAAAAGGGGAAAGGGGAGAAAAAGAGAGGAGTGCCTCAAGTCAGTCCCCTTATACACCAAAGTAATCCTACCTGTGGACAGGAAGGGGTTCTGTCAACAAAGAACCCTAAACAACTTGTAGAAGGGTGGTACTACACCCTATTATAGGTATAAACAGCCCTAGCCAAACAGGGCATTCAAACCCAATACATCAAGATCCTTTGTGAGCTTGTAATAAATCTTTTATTACACCAAGGACTAATCCCTTCTTCCGAGATTATCTCTTATGTAAAACACTGGAGACAGAGAGGGGGGTCGAAGTCAGCCAGCATTTGTGCCGCTTGGCTAATGTTTGGTGTTATTAGAATGATGTCATCAGCGAAGCAGAGGTGGTGTGGTTGCCAACTGTCTATCTTCACTCCCATTCTTTCCCATTCTAATTGTCGCATGATATTCTCGAGGGTGGCGCTGAAGAGTTTTGGTGAAATGGTATCACCATGCCAAACCCCTCTTTTGACATCAATGATCACTTTCTTGTAGAATGGTGAGATCCTGGCGGTTAATCATAATATAGCTCACAAAGGATCTTGATGTATTGGGTTTGAATGCCCTGTTTGGCTAGGGCTTTGATGATCACTTCAGTCTCCTGGTTTTCCATTGAGAGGGCACCTTGCATTCAGACAGGTAGCATGTGAAGAGCTGAACCAGTGTATTCATGAGTACTGAAGGCAGATTCTTCAGGTGTTCGGTCTGACTTTGGGCCTGGTGCTGTTCCCTTCTTTACCGACGCAAATATATGCTGGATTTCAGAAGGGAGAACATTGGGAATGACATATCTGTCCTCGGAATTTGGTATGTGGGCAGGTGGACGTGGTTATCAAAGAGATCTGCTGTAGAAGTCATGGATAATCTTCTCCATTGCCTTTATGGAAGATGTGATAGATCCATCAGGAGATCGGAGAGTAGTCATCTTGGTCTTATAGTTGGTGAAGGACAGGCGGGCGTTGCGAATGCTTTTCCAGGCTTCTGCTTCATCTTCCAGTATTTCTGCTCTTCTCTCTTTGAGGTCTTCCTTTATTGCTTCTCTGCACAGCTTTGCAAAAGCTTGAATGTTAGCATTTGGTCACCTGAGGTTCATACCTTGCCACGTTGGCGAATGAGCTCGAGAGTTTTTTGAAGACAGGCGTCCTTTTGTGTCTTATTCTTGGCATTCTTCGCACAGTCATGGAGGTGCTGAACCAGTTGGTTTGTATTCTTCATTGATATCATCAATGATGTTATCTTCCCATGTTGCCGTAATGGTGCCAAAGAGTTCCCAGTTGGTGGTCATTCTGGGAGTTCTCTTCTTAAACTTTGCAGCCTTTTCTCCCCGTTGCGGGAAGTAGAATTTTGCACGGAAACAGTGGTTCTATCCCTGTTTGGAATTTTGGGACTATAGCAATGTCAGTCAGGCAAAACTGTCGATTGAAGATGAAGTGGTCAATTTCATTGTGGAACTGTCCACCAGGGATTCCCATGTTCAACATTTTGATTCAGCCTTCTGGAACTGTGAGTTCCCATGAATGGTATTGGTGGACATTTTTTTTTTGTTTGTTTTTTGCTTTTTGGGTCATACTCGGCAATCCTCAGGGGTTACACCTGCCTCTGTACTCAGGAATTACTCCTGGCAATACTCAGGGGACCATATCGGATGCCAGGGATTGAACCTGGGTTAACTGAGTGCAAGGCAAACACCCTACCCACTATACTATCCCTCCAGCTGAAGTGTAATGCCCGGATTATGGAATCTGAAGTCATAAACATGTAATAAATTGAGGGGCCTGCTTAATACTTCTTACCATTCTGCCCTTCAGCTTAGAGGCAAGGGAAGATGACTAGTTGGCGCAATCGACTGGTTGGAAGCAAAGGCAGCTTGTTTCAGAAGCAGGAAGTGTAGTACAGGAGTTGTAGGGTACAAGGTATTTAAGGTGGTTTGGACAGTTTGGAAAAGAAATCCCTCTCATTTTCATTTTTAATTACGTGTCTTAACACTTCCTAGGCAATTGTACCACCATTGTTAAGCGTTTAGCTCTCGAGCCAAAACGGGCTCATTCCAATCCTGGTTATAGAATTTTTAGTCATGTTAGTTTGGCCAAGTTAACTCTGGGTCTCCAGCTCTTCTGTAAATTGGGATAATAATAACAATCCCAGATTAGTAATCATTGAATGTGCTTGTTCCTCTAAAGTGTTACTAACACTGTCAGTAAGTGTTAGCTATTAAAGAAAAATGTTCAATTTCTCTAGGTGCACGTGTATTTTTAGTGGAAGGAAACTGAAGCTGACGCTAAGGCCCATAATTAATTATTTTCCATAATTAATACTGATTAAAAAATAATGAAAGCCCTAATACCATTTATTGTAATTAATATTGCAAGTTCCAACTTATAGGGGATGTGTTTATGTTAAACATTCAACTGTTTATGTTTAATGTACAACTGAGAAAAATGTAACTTAGTAAACAATCTTCTTCTAAGAAGAATTTTATTTTCTTAAATGATGAAGTATGCACCTTTAAACAATTTTGAGTGCACTGATGATTTTTATGTTTGAATTCACTCCATGTTATTATCAAAAAAGTAGCTGAGAGATAGAGGTACTTGTGTCCTCCTCAAAAAAGACAGAGAAGTGCATTTTCTCATCTACTGTTATTGTTGGTAAGATTAATCACTGGCAGTAGCAGAAGAGTTTCAGATATAAATAGTAATTCAATTGTCTGCCTTCAAAAGCTTGGGGTGTAGTGTTGCTTGTGTACAATGCACAGTGCTTGAAGATATAAGGAATGAGAATAAGGGATGTGGACTTTGCCCTGTGGAGCCAGGCACATGTAAATGGAATCTTCTTAAGAAGAGACATTCAGGGTGTAGAAACTCAAGTGCGGTATTGAGGAAGGAGGACCCAGTGAAGAGCTGTTGAAAGAGAAACAAGAGAAAAACAATCAACGAATATTCATCTCAGGAGCTGTAGTTATAAGCCCAAGTGGGGAGGCTTACTCTGGATATTGAATAGTTGATGAGTGGTGTTGAGAGCTTAGATGAAATCTGTATTTTTCCAATGGTGTCCACCCAGAGTTTAGAGCACCATTAAACTTTCCTGTGTGAAAATGGAGAAAGAAGAAAATCTCAGGAAGATTGGTGGGTAGCAATGGAGTGTTCAATTTGTTGAATAGAAAATTTGACAAATGGGAATTATCAACCAGAGGTTATTAGGAGCTTGTGTGGGCTGAGGGTATGAGAAGTGGAAGGACAGAATACAGAGAGTGTAATACTCAAGTCAGTGTCTTGGACTGATGATGGAGATCAGTTGTTGCTAAATTGGAATGGCAGTGAAGCCTGCCTCTGAAGACAGGGAGGTCATGAAACTCTAAGACTTAGGATCTTGTGTATGTGGATATTAAACTACAGATGGAGGCTGAGTTGGTTGGAAATGCAGATACTGATATCTTATGTGGATTTGGGACTCTGAATTCAGTTAAAGAATCTGGGATGCTAAAGATAGCAGCAGTGGAAAGTACAGATGGTGGCTAAAAAGCTGAATATTTACAGTTTGAAAATGTGCCTTTGGGGCATAATGTTAAAAGGTTAATAGGCAGAATCAACAACAATTAACTTATGAGTGATTCTTAGTATCCAATGATATTTTCCTGTTTGACAGATGGTAAATTGAGGTCCCACAAGAGCTAAGCTACTTGCCATAGTTACACCTTCTTTAAGCTTCTGTTTGTCATATTAGTTAAATTGTTATTTTAACTCACCATTGAATATACACAAAGAGACTTAAGTGATAAACTCTAAATATCTGCCGGGCTAGCCACAATGTGTAAAATAAGAGGGAGAGAGATGCAGAGACACAGAGAGAGAGAGCAGAGAGAGAAAGAGAGGAAACGGGGGTACCTGCTATTGAGGCAGCCTGGGGGTGGGCGGGAGGGGGTGGGGGTACATAGGTGGTGGAAATGGGGCACTGGTGGAGGGATGGGTGCTGGAATACTGTATTACCAAGAACCAATTATGAACACCTTTGTAATTGTATGTCTCACGGTAGTATAATAAAATTTTTTTTAAAAAGGAAAAAAAATAAATTGTTATTTTAATTTTTATAATTTGAATTGAATTAGCATTTACAATCTGGAGTCATTCTAAAACACTCAAACATATTTTATACATATTTAGAAAATGTGATTTTTAGTAATTTTTACTTCTTACTTTGAAGAAATAAAGGATGGACTAATATTCTATTAATTTCATTTGTCGATGCTCCAATTTTCTAGACCTTACTAAATAACCTTGATTAATTGCTCTTGGGGTATTAGAACTTTCCATTTAAAAACTTTTCCAGGACAATAATTCTAATTGAATACTTGTCCTTCTGACTGAGAGAAAAAGAATAAGACTAAGGCGGGGAACCTGGGATTCTTTTTCTTTGAGCTACACCGCTGACGTTTGTATGTCTGGTTGTGATGCTCTCATGCACGTGGCTGCAGTGCCCTGAAGATTGTACCTCGTTTTGGCCCTGGGGATCAGTATTATCATGTAATACTTGGCACCTGGGGTGGTGCAGGGAACCCAACTCATGTCCTGAGACCTGCTCTACCGCTGATCCGCATCCTGAGGTCATTGTTTGCTTTAACCTGTATTTAACCTGCTTGGGATTACCTAGCTTCCTAGATCAATGGATGATAGTTCTGAACCAAATTTGGAATGCTGGGGACTTCCAAAGTGGTTTGTAGGTAACTTGGAGGCCACTCCTGGTGTTCCTCTGTGAGTGTCTTAAGAATGCAGTGCTGCTGGGACCCTCAGGTACCGAGGCAGGGGGCACCCTGGTGCGGGACCTCCAGATCTAAACCTGGCTGCACGCAGCCAGCCATGTGATGCCAGGGATCAGACTGGGTTTGTTCTCATGCAAAGCGCATGTCCTACCCCTGTACCATCTCCCCAGCCCCCTAAATATGGACATAGTTTTAATCTTTTGTTTCTCATGTAGTTTTATTCAGGAGCTCCAGTTAGGCTTAGGCATCTGTGCCAAGTACTTTTTTTTTAATATTCTTTTTAAAGTTTTTTTATTATTGTAGCACCATGAGATAGATACTTACAAAGCTGTTCATGATTAGGTCTCAGTCATACAGTATTGCAGCACCCATTCCTCCACCACTGCCAGTTTACCACCGTCAGCCTGCCTCTATAGCAGGCACTTTTCCTTCTCTTCTCTCTGTCTCTCTCTCTCTCTCTGTGTCTCTCTGTGTCTGTCTTCTCTGCCTCTCTTCTCCATCTCTCTCTCTCTCTTTCTCTCTCTCTTTCTCTCTCTCTCTCTCTTTACCCCCTTATCACACATTGTGGTTTGCCACACATATATTTAGGGGTTATCATGTGTATCCCTTTGCCTACTTTCTTTTTTTTTTTTTTTGGGTCACACCCAGCAATGCTCAGGGGTTTCTCCTGGCTCTGCACTCAGGAATTACTCCTGGCGGTGCTCAGGGGACCATATGGGATGCCGGGATTGAACCCAGACCGGCATGGGTCAGCGTCGGCAAGGCAAACCCCTACCCGCTGGGCTATCGCCTCCGGCCCCCTTTGCCTACTTTCAATGCTCAGTTCTAGTCTGGCATTACTATTTCCAACAATTAGTAGAAAACTGTATCACTGTCTTCCTGTTCATCATTGATTGGCTTGAGCGGGCACCAGTAACATCTCCAGATGTCCTGTCTCATGCTAGTAGAGCCCAAGGGCACCTGCTTGCTCCAGGAACATAAAGAGCCTCAAACCATTCAATCAGGTCATGGGAATGAGGTCTAAAATTGTTACTGGTATTTGGCATATCAAATATGACACGGTTAGCTTGCCAGGCTCTGCCGTGCAAGTAGCATACTCTTGTAGTCATCTCTAAATCCATTATTTATTGAGGAACCGCATGGCCGGAGCTGGGCTGTGATAGGCTGGTCTGCTGGGTGGAGTTCTGATGGGAGGGAAGTTCAGATGTGGAAAATGGAGGACCTCATGGAGTGGGGGGGTCGTCTGGCTTGTTGCAAGGCTCTGCTGGCGCGGTCAGTGCTAGAACCCGCCATCCCTCCTGGGCGCCTCGTGAGCAGCTGGGCACAGGGAGAGCCAGTAGCAGCTCTGCCCCATGTCTGTGAGTCTTAGAAAATATATAAATATATAGTAGAAAACTATATATTTATATCCCACAAAAGAATGCAGTCATTCTATGTCTGTCCTTTTCCTTCTGACTAATTTCACTCAACATAATAATCTCCATGTCCATCCTTTTATAGGCAAATTTCATGACTTAATTTTCCCTGACAGCTGCATAGTATTCCATTGTGTAGATGTACTTGTAGATTATGTAGTTTCTTTATCCAGTCATCTGTTCTCAGGCATTCAGGTTGCTTCCAGATTCTGGCTATTGTGAACAGTACAGCGATGAATACAGAAGTGCAGATGATGTTTCTGTTATGTGTTTTTGGGTCCCCAGGGTATATTCCCAGGGAGTAAATCTGTATCACTGTCTTCCCGTTCATCATCGATTTGCTCGCGGGCCCCAGTAACATCTCAGTATGTCCTGTCTCATGCTAGTAGAGCCCAAGGGCATCTGCTTGCTCCAGGAACATAAAGAGCCTCAATCCATTCCAGAATGAGGTCTATAATTGTTACTGGCATTTGGCATATCAAATACAACACGGGTAGCTTGCCAGGCTCTGCCGTGCCAAGAGTAAATGGGAGCTCAATATCCAGTTTTTGGAGGTATATCCATATTGTTTTCCAAAAGGTTGAACCACTTGTCATTCCCACCCACAATAGATGAGAGTCCCTTTCTGCATCAGCACCAGGACTGGTTGTTTTTGCTCTTTGGGATGTGTGCCAGTCTCTGTGGTGCGAGATGATATCTCATCGTTGTTTTGATTTGCATCTCCCTGATGATTAATGATGAAGAGCACTTTTTCATATACCTTTTGAAAGGTACTTTCAAAAGTACTTCTATAGCTAACTGAGACTATTCTTTTTCCTTTTCTTTTCAACTTTGTCTCTCTGACTTTCATTTTGAATGATCGATATTACTATGTCACTAAAAACCTAAGTGTTCTGCATGTAATCCTGTTCATTTAATTTTTCATTTCAGGTCATTGTATTGTTAGATTTGGTATTTTTCCCCCTTTTTGGTTGTCTTGGGTCATACCTGTTGATGCTCAGGGGTTACTCCTGGCTCTGAACACAGGAATTATTCCTGGCCATGCTCAGGGGAACATCTGGGATCCCAGGGATTGAACCCAGTTCGGCTGCATGTGAAGCAAATGTCCTCCTTGCTGCACTATCCCTCAGGCCCATAATGTTATATTTAGAATCACTGTTTCTGTATCTTTTATTTTTCTCATTATGCTCATGCTCCTCACCACTTGACATTTTTTTAACAAATTTGCAATATCACTTTAAAAGTTTTTCTGGTTCTATTTTCTTAATGACTTATGAGACTCTTTCTTAACTGATTTTTCCCCTGGTTATGTCTTTGTATCCTTTTTATGTGTTATGATCATTTCTTTCATATGCTGGGAATGTGATGTTGATGAGAGGCTTAGTTTTCCTTTGTATTTCAGAGAACGAGTCTCATGGACCATGGCAGTGTTCATTTATCAGCTTTATTGGACAATTCTGTGGTATTCTTTTGAACCAGTTTTGCCTTTATGCTAAGGTGTGACCTTGCTAAGTTCTCAGCTAAAAGTTCTGGTATTTCAATAAAGCTCCTTGGAACTCATATATATCTCCTGTCCCTGTGTGGACACTGGGGATAGTATAGCCCCTTGGTATTGTTCTTTTGAGTTGGTTCGTAATGGCACTCTAAGTGCAAACAGCATGGTGTTTCACTGAAGGATATATATACTAGGCAGATTTGTGGAGTTCTAACTGCCTTTCTTGTACTAACCCTAGTATATTTCTCTCTTAGCTCCTTGGGAGGACTCTTCTCTCCAATTCCAACTTGCGCAACCTCTGCAGACTCTGATTTGGTCTCCTCAGCTAAGGGAATGCCATGCTTTGCTTACGCTCTACATGACAGTGCATATAGTACGTAGTATGTGTATTGCACCTTTAGGCATAAGTCTGGGGTAATCTTAGAGTTCGCTTTATTTGCTTTTTCTTTCTATCAGGGCTCATTGTCTATTCTTGCTTACTGTTGTTGTTGTAAAATGGTTATATCTTGTGTTCTTATATCTTCACTTAGCCAAAAGGCCGAGAAGCGATGTATTCTTATATCTTATGCAGTTTTGTTTGGGTTTGTTTTTACTTTTAGGAGGAGAGCAGGTCCCACTTTGGTGGAGTAATAAAGAAATCTTTGCACATTTAGTTTTGATTTTGATATATTCTTCTTTTATTGGGCATTAGTAAAAAAAATCCTATCTAGGTGGTCATGGGGGTATAATAGTTCCAGCTTTTGAAAGTTGGCCTTTGCTTTTGAAATACCTGGTGAAGACTTCTGAGTAAACACACCCTAAGTAAGGTCAGTGTGAATGACAGTGAGATTACCAGTGCGATGAATCATTTTTTTAGATTATTCTTTTTTTAGTCACTCCCAGTGTTCCTGGTGGTGCTCAGGGGACCATATGGAATGCCAGGGATCAAACCCAGTTGGCAGCATGCAAGGCAAACTCTCTCCCCGCTGTGCTATCATTCGGACCCCTTTACTCTCTTTCTTTGTATTTGTTTTGTGGGCCTACACCCGGCAATGCTTAGGGGTTATTTCTGCCTCTATACTCAGGAATTACTTTTGTTGGTACTTAGGGGACCATAAGGGATGCCAGGGATCAAACCCAGGCGTGCCATATGTAAGGCAAACATTCTCCATTCTGCTATGGCTCCAACCTTCTTACATTACTCTCGAATCAGATCCCTTTCTTGTAAGTCATGCATTTATCTGCCGTGAACTTGTTTAGCTCTATTATAACTAATGATGATTCCTTTTGAAATTTCAGGAGCAGCATTTCTTGCTATTACAACTGTATATGCTGAATCTGGATCAGGCTTTGTAGTACCTAGTGCCTCTGCCAAAGCAGGTGTTGAAGCTTTGAACAAGTGAGTACTGTTATGTTACTCCTGATGTTGAAGAGAAGTAAGGTCCTTTTGGGAACTCATGAACAAAATCCTGATGTCAAAGATAAGTAAGGTCCTTTAGAAGCATGGACCGAAATGCCTACTTCCAAGTCTCAATTCAGAGAAATGTAAATAAAATTAATTTGAATTTACTAGGAGACAGATGTTTTACTTTCCAGATGAGTTTTATATGTTTGTAGCAGCACTTTCTGAAGAACAGTTTCTGCAGTAATTGGAGTAATATGTAAATCTTTCTCTAATAGTCTTTTTTTACACAATTTTTATGTTTATTTATTTTAACTTCTTTTTTAATCAATGAAGTTTCTGTGTTTTACAATAATCTTAATAATGGTTTCTCATACACATAAATCCAATACCACACTTATATCCAGTGTACCCACTTCCGTCCTCCAAAAACCTCAATCATGGTTTTGTTTTGTTTTGTTTTTTGCACCACATCTAGCAGTACGCAGGACTGACTCCTGGCACTGTGCTCAGGGATCATGCCTGATAGTGCTCGGGAACCATATGTGGTCTTGGTTGCATGCACAGCAAGTGCCTTAAGTGTTGGACTATGTCTCCATCTTAATTCTTACTGTTTTGCAATCTAGGTACGATAATTTACAATACTGTTAGTATTAATGATACAGGAACACAGTGTTGTTGTAGCACACCCTCTACTGGAGTCTACTGTGTCTCTAGGTTTGCTTTCATCTCCTCCCATCCCTTCATGTCTTCCCCTCCACACTTAGCAAGCTCAGTTCTACAGGGAGAGAGTCTCTGGTTCATTTTCATTGAAATCTGCACTGGAGAAAAAGAATACATTTCCTCTGTATGTGGATGACTTTACAGTAAACGCTGACATAACTTCTTTAGTGCTTTATTGGTTTTATTTTATTGTTCTGGTTGCTGCATTTCTGGGGGGCCATGCAGACCTGGCAGAGCTTGGAGGCTTTGGGTCAGGGGGTCAAAGCTGGGGGTCACGTATGCATATTGCTGAAGCATGTTGCTGGCCTGTACATCTGCACTTCAATTGTCATATAGCCACTGAATCTATGCACTATGACTATTAGGACTGATAAATTAAATTATATTAGATAATTAATAATTAAAATTGTAGGGAGCCATATGTGGCTAATGGCTATTTTATTAGATGGCACAGGGCTCCATACTTTATCACTGCTTAGTGCACTTTTACTAGCACCATTCCTGACCTCTTAAATACGCCTTCCCCCTGTATTGTCCCTGTTGTATTGGATGGGTAGATTAACGCTGGCCAGCAATCATATAATCAGCTCTTCTCGCCTCCGCTCATCAGCAGCCTGTGATTGCTGCTGTAATTGTTAGCCCCTGCCTTTCGCTGTCTTTTTTGTAATATAGATGTTCTCATTATTGCTGTTCTGGCATACTGGAGCGAGTGACCTCCTATACATTGCTCTCTCACCATTCTCTTCCCTCTTTGCTGTTGTTTCCACATTCCTATCATATTCATCCTTCTCAAACCTGAGATCCGTTATGTTCTTCTCCAGCATAGATGATGCTTGCATTTCTCTTTGGAATAAATGCAGAATCTCACTGTGGTATTATTTTCCCACACCAAGCAGTGCTCAGGACAAGTTCTGACTTGGTGCTGGGAGATCTCCTGAGGGTGTTCAGGGGGAGGGGCGGGGCATGGTACTGAGGATAGAGCTGCAGACTCTTGCATGAGAGCTTGTACTCCCTGCTGAGTTTGCCCAGCCCTGAGTATGGTCCCCTAAACAAGTCTTACTCCTAGATTGTGTTATTTCAGTTATTTATTTAATAAATGATTTTGTCTTTGTTTTCTTGGCATTTGGCTAGATACCAGTGGTATAGCTGATAGGAATGTGATAGTCCTCACCCTCATGTGAGTGGTTGTTCTTGAACTGTTATTTCTATGCCTTAAGTTTTTACCGAATTGCTCAGTGTATCCTTAAATATGCGCAGTGCATTAGTATATTTAAGGCTCTACAACCCTGGCTCTGGGTTGTAGTGTTGTTAGAATTTGTTGTGATGTGTGTTCGCATTATACTTTCCATTATACTGCACTCTCTGGGATAGTTTCTGTAGAATAGAATTGATGCTTCTTGGTGATTTCTTGAGACATTTGACATTTTAGAGATTTCAGTTTTAGGTCTTTTATTTTTATTTATTATTATTATTATTATTATTATTATTATTATTATTATTATTATTATTATTGCTTTTTGGGTCATACCGGGATGCTCAGGGTTTACTCCCGGCTCTGCACGCAGGAATCACTCCTGGCGGTGCTCGGGGGACCATATGGGATGCCGGATCGAACCCAGGCCGACATGGGCCAGCCCGTGCAAGGCAAACGCCCTACCCCCTGGGCTATTGCTCTGGCCCCTAGTTTTACATCTTTTAAGGTTCCTTATCGCATGTAGCTTTTAGTATATTGCCTATAATAGCTGCTCAATAAATATTCCCTTTCCTCTTTTTTATTATTAATTTTGAGTGGCAGGGGTTAGGAACTACAATTGGCTCTGCTTAGCAGTCATTTCTGGTGATACTTAGGGCACCCTATGCTGTGTTGGGGGTTGAACAGGGATGAGCAGTATGCAAGGTAAGCGCCTTGACTCCTGAACTATCTCTTTAGATTCTGCGTCCATCCTCGGCCTGAATTCCTATCAGTGATCTTCTTACAGTCCTTCTAGTACAAGACACACCAGAGAAGGCTGTGCAGCCTCTGGTGCTAAGCGCTGCTTGGCCCATATTTCTCTGTTCACACTCACCCATATGCCTCAACTGTCTTCTTTCTCCATCCTACTTTTTGTTTCTTCATTCTTACCTACACTCTAAACAAACTTCTGTTCCTTCTTCCATTGTCAGCTCAAACAGCTTCCTCAGGGAACCTTCTCTCTCTTTCCCAGTAGACTTAGGTATGGTTTTTCCTCTGGGCAGGCTGGGCTGCATTGTGTAATTTCCAGGAAAGTGACTCGTGCGTGCGGTAACAAAGCAGGCTTATGTCTCTCCATTCCTTCTTTTTGTTGTTTGTGATGGCCAAGGCTGCACATTTGCTGCTGTGCTTGCACACTTAGCACAATGATCCTCGGGTGTTGAACATTTCAGTTGGGTTGCTGGAGCTCTATTCTTGGCTGTGGTGCTGGGATGTGTTGTTGAACAACCGTCAGCGTGGGGCTGGTCACGCTCAGGATCACAGACCTATAAGGCTGGTGCTTCGCCACTGAGCTAACTCACACCAGACCGCCATGGACCTTTCTTGAAAGAGAGGAAGTGCTCAAGAGAGTAAGGTCTCTTCCCTCCTGCTCCCTTAATTTGAGAGTGAGCAACATGTATGATGTTAACACAGAGCAAGTTCACAATTAACATGCTAGTTGAACAACAGTAATGGCAAAATATACTCAATATATTATGCTTAGGACCTTTTATTTCATTTTTTGGGTTTTGGGTCCACACCCCACAGTACTCAGGGCTTACTCCTGGCTCTGCACACAGAGATCACTCCTGGTGAGCTCAGGGGACAATATGGGGTGCAGGATCTCATGCAAGGCAAGAGCCCTCCCCCCGTAATATTACTCCAGCCCCTTGCTCAACATTCTCATGTTAGAATGAGCTGATGAGGTAGATGTTTTATTCTTTTACAGTGATTCTTCAGAATAGAAGCTAGTTTCATGAGAGCTAGCTCTAGAAACAATTCTACCAGGCATTCTTTTCAGCAGAGAGGATGTATTTTCCTCTAGGACAGTTTCCTTCATAGCTTGCTCAGTTTTGCTTTATTTTTACGGAATGTAATAAACTGCTCAGCACAGTGATCCCATTACTATTTCTCTAGCAATATGGAGGTATTGCCTGCATCTCCATACTCCGGGGTGCTATAGGCATGGACGCTATCAAAAACATTACTTAGGAAACAGTTTTTAAATATGATTTGCTCAAAAGAGATATAGTCTGCCTATTTCTCGAAAGTGTCCTAGAATTAGTTTGAAACAGTTTGCTTCTAATAAGTTTTTATGTAGGCAGGCAGACAGGGGGTGCCCTGCATGGCAATGAACTGTCGTCATTAGGCTATCACCTTTTGGAACCAAGAATGAAGATTTGATAGGCCAATGAATATATTATAATTTCATTAAGATTCCTTTGGATCTCTTGCAAAGATACACTTTTGGAAGAACACTATTCTATTATATGCCCTTTCTTTCACATATCTTTTTAGGAAAAATGGTTTTTAAATTTTTTGTATAGAAGCAATAAGGCAAATTCGTTTTTTCCTTATGGGTACACTGAATTGTACACTGAGTGGATACACTGAAGTGACTAGGCTTACTAGTTTTCGTTCAGCGGAAAGAATAGTCACAAATATGTGGCCTACCTATTATAATATGTGGCCTACCTATTATAACTATGTGGATCATCAAAATACTTTTTAGATATTATTAACATTTCTTTGCCTTTATTTCTTTTTGACTTCCTTGCAAATAAGTTTTTCTTTCTCAGTTTTATTTTATGCATTCTTTCAAGTGATCTTGAGTCATTTTTGAACCAGAATACACACACACACAGAGACACACACAGACACACACACACACACACACACACACACACACACTACAAATTTTTAAAGTAAGTTTAGATGAAAGTTAAGTGATCTATCAGGTAGGCATTTGAACTAGGTTGCTTCAAGATTTTATGCTTGCTGTTAGTGTTATATTTTGCTTCCAGGCATTTAGCAAGATTTTGTTAAATTCCTATTTCCGCTTGAGCTCAATGCAGCAATTGTATTAAAGCCTAGTTAAATAAGGATATGGTTAGTCTTTTAAAATGTATGTAATCCATCTCTTAAAGAACCTGTTATGTTTTAGATATTGTAATATAATGTACTATAAGTTACACTGAATTTTGTAGAGGCAGGAATGAATGCCAGCAATATGGGGGGAAAGACTCACCTTTTTATGTCAAGTAATGATACCTACTCTGAAAATTAATATTGATGTTGGATTCAGGTTCAAGGTGTAAGTGGTAGGTTGTATACCATAGAGAATAGGGTCATTAAAATGTAAATGGTAGATAGTACTGTCAAGTAATTAAGGATGCAAACTATAGAGTTAGACTTTTTGAGGGTAACTCTACCTGCATGACCTAGAGCAAATGATATAACTTCTTTATGCCTTAGTTTCCTTTCCTGTTACATTAATAATAATAATAATAATAATAATAATAATAATAATATACAATTGGGATTGTAATATCTGATACACTATTACCGTGCAGTGAGTCCTGATTACAAATATTTTTAACATATAATATAGTCTTTAAGAATCTCTCTCTACATTATATATTATATTACTATAGTATAATATATACTATATTATATATTTTTCAGGTCTCTTGCTGCCGAATGGGGTAGATATGGAATGCGATTCAATGTAATTCAACCAGGACCTATAAAGACAAAAGTAAGCTGTAATTTGCTTCTTATCACATTGAGAAAGATTATGAAATCAGCAATGATAGGTATATTCTATTTTTTGATTATTTTGTTTAGGACAGTTTATTTATTTTTTAAGTATTTTATTATACCACCGTGAGATATACAATTACAAAGATATACTATTAAAAAAGTTCATATTTGGGTTTTGGTCACACAGTGTTCCAGCACCCATCCCGCCACCAGTGCCCGCCTCCCACCACCAATGTCCCCGCTTCTCTCCCCCTCCCCCAGCCCTCCTCCATGGCAAGTTCTTTATTTCTTTTCCTTTCTCTCTCTTTTCCTATATATATTCCTAAATATATATATATATATATATATATAGGAATATATATTAAATATTTATATAAATATATATATATATTTATATATATATAAATATATATAAATATATAAATATATATATATATTTATGTCATGCAAATAAATGCAATCATTCTATATCTGTCTCTCTCCTTCTGGCTAATTTCACGCAACATAATCTTCTCCATGTCCAACCATTTATAGGCAAATTTTATAACTTCATTTTTTGTTTAGGACATTTTAAAGATGCTTGAATTTGGAGCCCTGGTGGTGAGGGAGAAGGTTTAAAATATATTTTAAAAAATTTATTTATTGAATCACCATGAGATGCACAGTTACAGTGTTCATGATTGAATTTCAGCCATATAGTGTTCCAACATCTATCCCTTTATCAGTGCACATTTCCCACCACCAATGTACCTAGTTTTCCTCCCCGAGTGCAGAGCCAGGAGGAACTCCTGAGCGCTGCCGGGTGTGACCCCAAAAAGCAAAAAAAAAAAAAAAAAATGACGATAATAGTTGGAAGTGATCACTCTGGACAAGAAATGAGTGCTGAAAGGGATATGCATGATACCTTTCCAGTAACATACAGCAAACTTCAGTGCCTGAAAGGTAAGAGAGAGAGCAATAGACAGAAGAAAAGCACCTGTCACAGAGGCAGGGATATGGAGGAAAGGGGACACCAGTGGTTGGTTCGGTAGTGGAACTCTGTGTGCTGAAACTACTCTATTATGAACAACCTTACAAAAAATCTTAACTTTATTAACTAAGCCTATGAAGGTAGCAGGGTGGGGATAGGGGTGGATGTGAAAATGAGGCGAGAACCTGAGAATGAGAAAATGGTGGATGAGAAAATGGTGCTCGGGGACCATATGGGATGCCAGGGATCGAACCCAGGCTGGCACAGGCCGGCTGTGTGCAAGGCAAACGCCCTACCGCTGGGCTATCGCTCCGGTCCCTGTCGTATTTATTTTTAAAGTGTTATTAAAACTTCATAGTTTATAAAGTAGTTGGGCTTTAGTCATGCTGTGTTCTAGCACCAATCCCACCGGTGGTGTCATCCCTTTACCAGGGTTCCCAGGTTCTCGCCCCATTATCACCCCCACCCCTATCCCCACCCTGCTACCTTCATAGGCTTAGTTTTTAAAATTAAGATTTTTTGTAAGGTTGTTCATAATAGAGTAGTTTTGGCATACAGAGTTCCACTCCCGATCCAACCACTGGTGTCCCCTTTCCTTCACTAGTGTTCCCAAGTCCCCTTCCACCCTCTCAGCCTGCCCCCTGGCAAGCATATAACAATTTTTTTTTCAGATTGCTTAGTCCAGTAAAACTTAAAGGAATGGCAAATAGAATTAGGAAAGTAAATCAATAAAATTCAATTTGTGATGATTAATAGCTATGTTTTGAACCCTTCTTAATCTAGTAGAGAACTAGGATAAGCATCATTAGTGAGTACCTTATCGAATGCTGCATGAGAAGTTTCTCCTGTCCTTTAAAGAGGCATTGTTAAAGCCTTTTGCAAAACTGGTTTTCAGACACATCTTTAAGTTGGTGGTTGAGGTTCGGATCTCATGCTTTCGGTGTGATCTGTGGTTTATTAACTCTGAATTAGTTATTCCTGGGCATCCATCATTATTTCCAAACTAAAAAGGCTGATCGGGGCCCCCAACAGATATTGGGCTCTGACAAGTTCCCTGGCCATGTTTAGGGCCAATGACCATCCCCTCCACCAAATGGACAAGGAAGTATGACCACCAGTTCTAGAAAATCTAAGGCTTTAATTTTTTCTCCACAGACTCCTCACTCCAACTAACTCCACACACACACCACCACACCAAAATCAAATCTTTGGTAGATATATACTTTACAAAAGGCTGGGGACAGGGAATTACAAAAAGTAAAGGCTCTCTATCCTGGAAACAGTGAGGTGAGAAAAGGCTTCCCCTTACTGGGACAAAACCACCAGGGGGCCACACCCCAGCTCCCTGGGGCTATAGGGTGAAGCTCCAGGCTGTTGTTTTCTCTCATCCTTGGCTCATTTTAATAATATTTCTTGCCATTTTTGTATAAACACAATAAGAGAGACAGACATTTATACCTGGGTATAGATACACAGGTATCTATAAATTAAATTTATAGGGGTGAACTCTTCCTGGGGAGATTGTGCCATATTGATTATTTCCAGTCCCCTCAGGGCCCTATCCATCCACTGCTCATCTATCTTTGGGTTGGAACAGAGCTTGCTCCATGGCCTTGCTCTCAGAATATAGTGCAGGACACTTAGTTTTCCCATGTAGTGGCCAGGATGATTCACGGCTGCTTGCCCTGGTTCCATCCAGTCCCACGTGGGATCCTCCTTTTGGGGTTTAAGGAATTGGAATCAATCTAAGGGCAGCTGAAGTTTTTAGTTTGGAAATATGACTGGTGCCCAGGAATAACTAATTCAGAGTTAATTAACTCATCAATGCACTGCCTTAACTGTCTTCCTGTGTCTATGCAAAACATCCTTTGTGGTAGCATAAGCATATGAAAAGGGTGTAAAGGAAAGAGAGTAGCAGCCCTTCATTTACAATACAACACCCAGGGCTGGCAAGCAGGGCTGAAAATAAAGAGTATTCCAACAGTTTGGACATTCAGCTGTACCACTCCTCTCTACCAGGTTGCCTTACCTCCTATTCCCCATTGCTTCCCACCAATTTTTCTTCCCCCCCTCAATTTCTGTCCTTCTCCTCCCTATGCTCTGGCATCCCCTCCTTTTCAAACTCTGCATTCCTGAGACCATCCTGGGAAGCCATCTCACCCACTAAGATAAAAAAGTAAGGAGGTAGGGAGAAATGTAGCAATAAAGTATCTTATTTTGGCTCATGTTGACTTAATTCCTTAATCTACTGGGATATTTTATGCCACCAATTTGACTTTTTATCTGACTTGCTTCAGCGAACTGTTACATTTCATAATTTTGATTATATTTGAAAGGTTCTTACTTCAAGTAATGTCTTTTTTTTAAAAAAATCTTGGGAATGTGCTGAATGTTTTTATTTGAATAAGAGATGCTTTAGAATTATGAGGGAGGGTGTGATTTTGCCCCAGGTGGCACTTCCTTTGGCTTATTCTGCCTTTTCACTTTCAGGCACTCAGTTGTGCTCATCATCCAACTCTCATCTCTGATGGAAAGTGCTGGTGTGGTGGGCATTGCATTGCTGTCAGTGATCCTCCCATTGCAACTCATTATTTCCACAGATGTGTCTAGATTTTCTCAGAGGGTCCACTATCCAATATTGCCTCGCATTAATCCCCAAGCATCATTCTCCCACTTCTTTGTGTTTTCATGTAAGGCGGAATTTACAGTCCCCACTAGGAGGAAGTTTTGGCAGTCCAGGTGAAGTCTGATATATTGTTTCAGTTGTTTAAAGACATGGATCATAATCCTAAGGAACCTTGGCATTGTTGTTCTGGAATGTTGATTACCAATATGGAAATGGCTATGTCACTTTCTCTATCAGTATAAAGAAGTAGGTAATGGAAAGAAAACCTAAGTGAGTGAAACTTGATTGGATATTTTACATGTTTGACACTTTAAAGAATCTAATAACCTTAGAGGTAAAATAACCCAAAAGTATATATTTAAACATATGTTTTAGGGTAGCTGGCACCATGCTAAGAATATCTGAAGAAGAATTGTCTCAGAAGCCGCATTCTGGGATCTCAGTAGCTAAGAAACGCCACCTGTGTTTTATTTACCATTTGTCTATAAATGCCTACTCTACATTTCAAAACCTCGTAAGCATTTGTGAGAAAGGTCTTGCCATATTAAAACTACATTGGTTTATAGTGTTTTGGTTTGTTTTGGTTTGGGGGCACACTCAACAATGCTCAGGGGTTATTTCTGGCTCTGTGCTCAGAAATCATTCCTGGCAGTGGTTAGACACTCACAGATAATGTGGGATGCCATAGATCAAACTGGGTTGGAGGCATGCAAAACAAGGTCTCTATCTACTGTACTGTCACACACACCCTCCACTCCCCACAGAGAGAGAGCTGAGTGGTTGCTCTGCCTCCAACTCATTTCCTAGGGAAGCTGCCACCCAGCCTTCAGGCACTTGTGTAGAAATTTCAGTATTTTTAATGCATGCACATGCACCTTAGTCTGCTCATTTAGCTCATTCACAGAGTCCTGGAATTGTTTGGAACACAGATTTGTAGTTTTTCTATCTCTGAGATCTCTTTGAATTTCCTGTTCCCACAAACATTTTTTCCTTTTTGCATTTTGAATGAAAGAAGAGGTTCAGCGCTAAAGGTCAGTGGGCTGAGTGCAGGCTTTGCACACAAAAAGTCCGGGTCCAATCCCTGGCACCTCAGTGGTCCTCTGAAAACCAGCTAGACGTAGCCTGTGAGCACCTCTAGTATGACTGTGAAACAAACCAATAAAAATAAAGGGGAAAATGGAATGAAAAAAGGAAGTGAAAATAAAAATTTTCTATTAAATATTTCCTTTTTGGTTCATTTACTCAATTGAAGAAGATTAGCAGGGGCTGGAGCGATAGTACAGTGGGTAGTGCATTTGCCTTGCATGCAACCAAGCTGGTTAGGTCCCTGGCATCCCGTATGGTTCCCCGAGCACCACCAGAAGTGATCCTTGAGCACAGAGCCAGTAGTAAGTCCTGAGCATCTTAGTTTGTGACCCAAAATACAAAACAAAAGAGAATAAAAGAACAATAACATTCTTACCTCCACCACACTAAGCTTTTACACATGCCAGTTTTTTTTCTGAACCTTTTTAAAAAATATTTTATTATATGACCATGAGATATACAATTGCAAAGATGTTCATGTTCGGGTTTCGGTCATACAGTGTTCCAGCACCCATCCCTCCATCAGTGCCCATTTCCCACCACCAATAACCCAATTCCTCCCCTAGCCTGCCTCTATGGTAGGTTCTTTATTTCTTCTCTCTCTCTCTCTCTCTCTCTCTCTCTTCTCTTACATTGTGAATTGCAATATATACATTTAGAAGTTATTCGGTGTATCTTTTTGCCTATATTCAATGCTCAGTTCTAGGCTGGTATTATCATTTTCAACAATTATTAGTACACTGTTCCCTTCTCTGTCTTACCTAATCTCTGACTCCGACAAACTTGTGGTAGATTCCACCTTTGACAAGACCTCCTGATTCATGCTTTGCCTGACCTTGGATATTGTTATATAGTATGTATGTATGTATGTGTGTGTGTGTGTATGTGTATATATATATATATATATATATATATATATACATACACACACATATATATATTTATATCATGCAAATAAATGCAGTCATTCTATATCTGTATTTTTCCTTCTGGCTAATTTCACTCAACATGAACCTCTCCATGTCCATCCATTTATAGGCAAATTTCATAACTTCATTTTTCCTAATAGCTGCATAGTATTCCATTGTGTAGATGTACCAAAGTTTCTTTATCCAGTCATCAGTTCTTGGGCACTCTGATTATTTCCATATTCTGGCTATTGTGAATAGTGCTGCTATGAAGATAAAAGTGCAGATGATGTTGCTACTGTGTATTTTTGGCTTCCCAGGTTATATTCCCAGGAGTGGCACATACCACAGTTTTTACATAAATATTTTCTCACTTATTACAACAGTTTTATGAGGCATGAGCTCATTCTATGGGTGAATACCCAAAGTCCAAAAGTATATCTTTTAGGGGCTGGAGTGATAATACAGTGGGTAGGACACTTGCCTTGCACATGGTCAATCCAGCCAGGTTCAATCCTTGCTATTCTAAGTGGTCCCCAAGCACCACCAGGAGTAGTTCCTGAGCTCAGAGCCAAGATAATCCTGAGCACTGCTGGGTATAGCTTACCCCTGCCCTGACCCAAAGTATATATTTTAGAGTGATTTTTAATAAAGTCAATATTGGGTAAAAGGAAATAAAGTAGAAGGACTTGGCAAAATTATCTTGCTTGGAAGGCTTAAAATATAAACAGGTTGCCATTGTAACTCTTCTTGTAATGTAAACTTGTTTCTTAACTAGGATGGGGTGAGTGTGGGAACAAAAACTGCAGCCTAGTTATTGTCTTCATGTTTCAGGGTGCATTTAGTCGTCTTGACCCCACTGGACAATTTGAGAAAGAAATGATTGACAGAATTCCCTGCGGTCGACTAGGAACTGTGGAAGAACTTGCAAATCTTGCTGTATACCTTTGTAGTGATTATGCTTCTTGGATTAATGGAGCAGTAAGTAGGAGGAAGGCAGATATGGGATAGGAAGTACATTGCAGAGTCAGCCTCGACCATGTTGAATGTCAACAGGATTTAAAACATTTATCTCACTGTAAATAAAATCAAACTACACTGTAGATAGTTTAGCTCATATTTATTCATTGATTGATTTAATTTATTAAATAAAAATTGTACTGGTCAACAGATGATCTCTGAGATTGGGTGGAATATGAAATCAGAGATAATTGGGAATAGGATTCGAAACAGAGAAACCAATTTGATTTCATCATTAATGTTCTTCTTAAAATTTCTGCCTTTAATGAAAATCACTTGATATTTTAACATCCCGTTATTCATCGATTTGCTTGAATATGCACCAGTAACATTTCCACTTGACCCTATCACGTGCCAGTGTAGCCCAGTAGCATCTGGTTGCTTCAGGAATACGAACAGCCTCAAACCGCTTTGTTCAGGGTCTTGACAAAGAAGTCTGACCATCTTGTAGGTGTGTGGCCACGTGATCTTTGACATCCCATGGGATCCAGTCGGTAACGGCTCTAGTCCAGTGGTCGTCTCCAAATCGCATTATATGTCCAGACTATCTTATTTTCAATGCCTTGGCAAACAAGACAGTGTCCCTGACTCTTAAGACAGGGACACTATCACTGTCTTAATGAAAACGAAAAAATAAAATAAAAGAGAAAGAAATTCTAGCCATTCCAGGTGGAAAAATAACTGGTGGTTCAGAACCTTTTCAGAAGTCACTTGTAAGGCTTTATTTTTTTTTCTAGGTCATTAGAATTGATGGTGGAGAGACAGTATCTATGTCTGGAGAATTCAACAGTTTGAGAAAGGTAATGTCATTTTGTATGTTTAACTTAATCTTAGCAGTGAGGTTACTCAGATTTAAAGACATGGAAGAAGCACATTAAATGGATCCTTTTCTTTTGTTTTAGGTGACCAACGAACAGTGGGATGCAATAGAGGCACTCATCAGAAAAACGAAAGGCTCCTAAGACCACTAGGATTTTCTTCTTAAATACAGTGGAAGTGATTCACACTGTCTACACTCATTTGACTCTGTTGAAGTCTAATAAATAACTAATAAACAGACATTCCCTGAGCATGTGTTATGTGCTAGGCCAGTGGTCATAAACACTATACTCAAAGATCAGTAAGATGGCATATAATGCCTCCAGAAACACGTTAGAAAATTGGACCAGGGATGTGGCTCAGTCTCTGGGCTCGACCTCCAGCACTTCATGGTTGTAGGCTGGAGGCCCCTGAATCCTGTGGGTGTGGTCTCCACAACATTTCAAAGAAACCAGAGACAGGAAAGATTGTACACAGGGGTGGGCATCTGTCTTGCACACAGCTGGTTTGGGTCCCTGGCACCACATAGGGTCATCTGAGTCCACCAGGAGTGATTCCTGAGGACAGAGACAGGAGGAAGCCCTGAGCACAACTGGGTGTGGCCTACAAACTAAAAACTAAACAACACTGAAACCTCTTTAGAAAATGAAAGAGAGGCGATGGAAGACTTCCATGGGGTAGGTATTTAAATGCAGAGAAAGGAGCAATCTGAACAAAAGCTGGAAAAGTCAAGAAAAAGTTAATGGGGGAAGTAGCCTTTGGGTTATATATCAACCACTTCCATAATGATGGAGCTAGCAGTAAGATGACCATCTTAGTAGTAAGATGAACATCTAATATAGTATATCATTTAAATTTCTCGAACTCGGCTGTTTTAGCATATTTTCTTGACTTTGCACTTGTAAACGGTCTTCTGTAATATTAATTAATTTTAATTAAATAATTCAATTAATTTAATATTAATTCCAATATAATTTGGCCAGAACCTATTTTGTAGCTTGTTATTTGCTACTAAGAATAAAACGTGAATCATCTAGAATCTTCTTTTTTCTCTTGATTTTGTTTGCTTTGGGGCCACTCAGGGCTTACTCCTGGCTCTGTGTTCAGTGCTTGCTCATGGGGCTGCTTGGGGAGTATGTGGAGTGCTGGGGATCAAACCTGGGTTGCTGTACTATCACGCCAGCCTTTTGCCTTCTTGACATTCAATACCATGGGCAGCTCTTCTCTGAGAAATCCCCATTCCATAGGGATGGAACCAGACAACATTCTGACCAGCAGTGCATAGTTTCTTTTATCCATATACCACAGAGTATTATGTTTGGATTTTCTTTTTGTTTTTATTTTTATTTTTTTTATTTTTTCTTTTTGGGTCACACCGGTGGCGCTCAGGGGGTTACTCCTGGCTCTGCACTCAGGAATCACTCCTGGCGGTGCTCGGGGACCATATGGGATGCCGGGGATCGAACCCGGGCAGGCACAGGCCAGCCGCTGCAAGGCAAACGCCCTACCCGCTGGGCTATCGCCTCGGCCCTGGCCCTTCTTTTTGTTTTTAAAAAAGTTTTTTGATATGTGTGATCTTTTTGATATGTGAGATGTGTGAGATCTCTAACTGTTGTCTTGATTTGGAATTTCCTGATAATAAGTGATGATGAGCACTTTTTTCATGTACCTATTGGTATTTGCATGTCTTCTTCAGAGAAATATCTGTTCATTTCCTCTTCCCATTTTTTTTGATGCAGTTCTTGGGGATTTTGTTGTTGATCTTTGTAGAGTTCTTTATATATCTTGGATAGTAAAACTTTATCTGAAGAGTTCTCTACCACTCATTTGGGTGTCTGTTAGTTAAGCCTGTTTCTTTTGCCATGCAGAAACTCTTTAATTTAATGTAAGCAGAGTGAGTGTGTTGGAGCCCTCGCTCCATTTGTCCACTTTCCTGCTCAGATGGCAAAGAATCACACTCGTAATGCAATAATACATAGGGTTTATTCCAGCTGTTGGAGGACAGATTTAGCTAATCTGGGAGTTTTGTTGTTTTGCCCACACCCAGCTTAATCTACTTAAGTCAAGGTTCATTCTAATGAGATTTCTCTTCTATGTAAACACTGCTAGAGGGTGTGACAGTTACAGAAGTCACCTTGATTGAATAACTTCTGACTTATACATCTACTAAGACTTCTATGTTTTCTAGATTGGGCACAGCTCCTCTTTATACCCACTGCACCCAACGTGGGACAGTTAGAATTTACCAGGAGACTACCACCCCTGGCTACGCTGAGACTATAGGAAGACTATAGGAAGGATCATAATAGTTTGCTCTAAGCAGGAGAGAGTGACCCTTTCAGCACACGAGAACAAGATACTCAGAATCACCCTGGTGCAGATAATAATAAGAAGGACCTTGTGGGTACCATCTAGCTTACATGAAGCTCATGAAGTTAAGATGTATTACTTTATATCAGCCCTCTCTCCAGTGTTTTACATAAGAGATAATCTCCTTAGTCCTTGGCATAACCTTTGTTTATACCTGCAATAAGGTGTGGCACTACACTCTGTTTAGAGTTCTTTGTTGACATGCCCCTCCCGGTTGGATTACTTTGGTGTATATAAGGGGGCTGACTTGAGGCCGCTTTTACCTTTTGCCTTTTGGTTCCTCAGCCTTCAGCTTTTGGCTCCTGCGGCTTTTGGCTTTTGGCCTTTTGCTCTTTGGCCTTTTGCTCCTTCTGGGTACGACTCAGCTCGGGTGAGATCCTCTCTCTCTTTGGTGGGAGACTTAGGCTCTTTTGTATGGTCTAAGTTCGGACCAGAGCTAGAGTTTGTTCATTATATTGGAGTGCTGTGGAAGAGCTTTTGTACTATTAAAAGCCATTTTTGGAACTGCACCCGACTCGTGAGTTTTCATCTGTTCTCCGGCGTCCTCGGAGGTAGAAGACAACCTCTGTCCTGACACTGTCGGGACCTCGGCGGCCGTTCCCGACATCAGCTAGCTGGGCTGATCACTTCACTGAGACACACAAGTCCTAGTGAGAAAGTTCGACTCGGGAGAAAGCAAGCAGGGATTATATAGGCCTTCCAAGGCCGTTACATGCGTCACAGCCCACTCAAATCCATATAGCCAATAGACTTAAATAAAAACGAATTTCAAACATTTCATCCTAATGGAATTCCCCAGACCTCTAGCTCTTGGTCAGAACTACCATTCACTGGACCCAAATCTCCAACCAAAGTGGATGATGCAGTCCCTTATATATACAAAAGAAATCCTATCTTACCTGGCAGAGCCTGGCAAGCTACCTGTGTCATATTTGATATGTCAAAACCAGTAACAATTATAGACCTCGTTCCCAGTGACCTGAAGGAATGGTTTGAGGCTCTTTATATTCCTGGAGCAAGCAAATGCCCTTAGGCTACACTAGCATGTGACAGGAAGTATGGAGATGTTACTGGTGTCCCCTCAAGCAAATTGATGAACAATGGGAAGACAAGTGATACAAGTGATACAAGTGAATCCTTTCTTCAGGGAGGGTAGTGTCAATGAAGATCAAAGAATCAGCTTCAATGTGTAGATATAGGGTGGTATCACGCTAGGTGGTGCCCCGCTTGTTTCATGTCTAAACAAATGATTATGCCAGGGACTAGCCACTTCCTCGAGATTATCTCTTATGTCAAAACACTAGAGAGAGGGGGTGACTAGTATAAAAAAAGTACATCTTAATGAATGTATATTCATGGGGAGAAACACAAGGTCTTCATGCAATCTCGATGGTACCCGCAAGGTCTGTCTATTTTCTATTCTGCATTTAGGTGATACTGAGTACCTTTTCCTCTGTTTACTGAAAGCGTCATGTTTGCCTGCTTGAGGACAAACTAGTTTGACCCTTCCTTTGATCTTAAACTGTAGTCTTACCTAGCCAGGGTGGTAGTCTCTTGGTAAACTCTAACTGTCCCATGCTGGGACCAGTGGGTATTAAGAGGAATTGTGCCCAATCTAGATAGCATTGACATCATAGTAGAGATTATAATAATATTTCATAAATTATTAATTCAGAAATAATATTTCAGAAGTTATTTATTCAGAGTCAAAATGACTCCTGTAACTGCCACACCCTCCATCAGTGTTTACACAGAAAAGAGATCTCATTAGCATGAACCCTGGCTTAGGACAGGTAAACAGCTTAAACTGTGAGTAGTTTAAGCAGAAAAGATCCCAAACTAGCTAGGCCCTGCCATTCAACAGTTACTCCTGGCTCTGTGCTCAGGAATTAGTCCTGGCAGTGCTTGGGGTCCATATGGGATGTTGGGGATTGAACCCAGGTTAGCCATGTGCAAGGTCAATGCCCCGTCAGCTATACTATCACTCCAGTTACTATTCCTCTATGTCTTTGGAGATATTTCATGAGGAAATGGTAGTTTATATATACACATATATATTATATATAAAATCTATACACATATGTGTATATATACTTATATGTATATATATATATATATATATATATATATATATATATATATATATATTGAGATCTCTCTGTTTGTAAATCTGAATGTCAGAGACACAGCAGTTCCATGGCAACATCCAATATCCAATAATTACCAAGTCAGGCAAGTTTCATTTCATTGAATTGCTTAGGTCATTAATAATTTGCGTTTCCTATATTCCCAACTGGCTGATCATGGTTTACTTATCAAGTTTCTCTTTTTAGGTGTGTGTATAGGGATAAGGGTGGAATTGTTGTAGGCAGGCAGACAGGGGAGCCCCACATGGCAATAAAATTCCTGAAGAAGAGATCCAGAGCCACACCTGATTGAAAGCCCAAAACCAAACTTGACAAGACCACTATCAACAATAGACCCTGGGGAAGGGAAGGCCAAAGGGAATGTGTGAAGCCCATAGGCCACTGACCCTTTTAAAGACTTTAAATAACTAACCCTCCTAAGGAAGATAAATCAGCCTTCCTGCCCAGCACCCAGCTCACAGAAGACCACTCCCAAAGTCTACTCCCCTTGGCAACGGGGCCCTAGCAACCGAGGTTAAAGCCCCATATGGGAGTAACTTGGGGGAGAAATCTATAAAAGCCGTCCTAAACAAAGGACAGCAAGCACATGCTGCCTGGGCACACATGTTGCCTGCGCGCGCATGCTGCCTGAGCACGTGTGTTGCCCGCATCTCCCCTCTTAAGATGTGTACTCTCTCTTTTACTCGCTCTCCACCTTTGGAGCAGCCCGCGTTCTCCCTTGAGCACGTTACCTCTCTCCTTTCTTTCTCTCCCTCCCCTCTCCTAAAACCTCCTTAATAAAATCTATTTTACTTCACTGCTCGTCGACTCCTGAAAATTCTTTTTCTGCGAGAAAGACAAGAACCTTGAGGCAGACCTGGGTAAGGCCTAGGACTGACTTTCCTTTCCTGCAAAGAGCAATTCCTCTCTCCAGCCTGAGTCCGTGGCTCCCCGAGGGTGGTGGGGATTAACTCCCGTGCCTAGAGATCAAGCGGACATCAGGCGTGGCTTGACGGCTACCTCGTGGGGCTGGTGGGGCTGAGGCCCACGCCGTGCAGGCTCATCGCAGACTTTATCAGTCCTAAGCCTGCCCAGCAGGTCCCGGGTGGCAGAGGCGGCTGGGGAGAAAGCGACCATCTCTCTCCTTCCTGCCTCACATAAGTCACCCGTGGGGTCCACCTGCAACAGAATCACATCACCTTTAACACCCACATTCCTACTGGGTGCTTAGGGCCTACTCCAGAGGGTGCTCAGAGGATCATGTGATCCCAGGGATCAAACCTGGGGTTCCTACTACCAATGTATGCGCCAGCCTTTTGAGCCATCTTTCTGGCCCATCAAGTCCCTCTTTGAAGAAGAAACAACAATACAAGAGTGTAGAGTTCTTTTCCTCTTTATTTATTCTTAGTAGTTAAATTCAGCCTAAAGTCAGTGCTTCCATTTACACACTAAAAGCAAAGTCAATCTACCACTCACATCATTTGTTAACATTTGTTTTCTGACTGATTTCTTTTCTGCTCAGTTTTTGGGAAAAAAAGATACCTCACTTTTTTGTTGCTGTTTCTGTGATTTCAGAAAATTCATGTTGAATTGTAGAATGGGTACAAAGTGACCCAGAACCATCAACTCTTTGGTGGTAGTTTTATAAATTGCTAATAGACATATCTCTCATAGCTCCCTGCTTACATCAAAAGAATAAGAAATCACCAACTATTACATGTCAGCTGCAACAAATTTAGCTTAGTCTAGCTACCAATATATGAAATATGGTTTGGGCATGGGTCAAAGAATGTTATAGAGATCTCCCTTGCTAAATAAGATTAAGGATTACATTAACATTATTTCTCTTTGCATGTTATTTTAACTCATTGAAACTATTTGCAGATAGAAATTGAACTATTTTGAATACTGATCTCAATATGAAATATAGAATTCACAGAATACACAAAATTATTGATGATATAACATTGAACGATCAGGGTGCTATGATTTTACATTAAAATTCAATTATGTAGTAAAAAATAGAGTTGTTATAGCTAGAAAAAAATATTTTCAAAGGCAGCAGATACCCTTGGTGGAAATGAACAGTTCTACAAAGAAAATCCAGGAAGTATGCAAACTTGACACTAGGATACTCGTTATATTAAATTTAATCAGATCACATCAAATATGACATAAAACAGCAGTCTTCTAGAATTATTATAATCAGCAACACGAGAAAACAGTTTAAAAAATGGATTAAGGTCATACTCTGAAAGCAGGCTTGTTGGAAATACAGATTTAGACTCAGACCGATTTGTGCATTGTCCAGTACTGCCTTCTATTATCAAATCAACTTGAACCAATAATAGCTTGATACGGATTCAAGCAATAGACCTGTTATTGATGAATGAACCAAATACTGTAAGAATATTTTCATAGAATATTTCATAGAGAACCAATTAACCATAGATTGATATTTGTTACTTTAAATGCCAAAGCCCATTATTCCTAATGTTTGAGAATATAGCTTAGAAATATTTCCAGAATAGACCTATGATTGTCTTAATAAGAATACTTGGCTTATTAGGTAAAAATCCTATTTAGTGATACATGTACATTTGCACATTTGAGACTAGAATTTTAAATATTCATCATAGTGGAAAGTTTAGGGGAAATTTTGTCAAATTATGCTGTGAAATTAATGTTAGGTTAGTATTTTTTTAAATTGGTATATTGACTGGTCTAAGCATAGAATACATTCTCCTTTTCAATCATATACTTATAAAATCTGTACATTACAAACAGTATAGAAACAAGCTGAAAAGAATGCGCCACACATCCTGGATAATTATCTATATGCATTTAAATTTACAGATATAAAAGAAAATACAGCCTACACCCTTATAGTGCACAGTTATTTTTTAGATACAATGTATCGCTAGTGTAAGTGGTCATGGTTATTGACTCTAGTTGTCCCCAGCACAGAGAATAAGAGCAAGGTCTGTTCGGTACAGCTTCCCTCCATCCGACAAAGCCATTATACTCTTCTTGTAAGTTGTAATATTATTAATATCCAGATCCTGTACAGAACATAGATGGCGTGGTAATCCAGTTAAATATGGAAGTTAATCAGTCACTGTCAAGTGATAAAATGTGAGATGAAATCTGCTTATTTGTATCCGTCTACTAAGAAAGGAGCTGGATTAAATTAGTCAACAAATATGAATAATCAGATATTGTATTTCAAATTTATCCCAATTACTGCAGGCATTTTCATGGTGAATTTAGTATAGTACATTCTAATTCTAGTTTATGATGATGATGCACATCTGAGATTTATATAATATTATAATAAAATGCTACTTAACACTTTAAAATATGTATATTATTTAATAAGGTACCCTGTTCCTGCCACCTGTTCCTTGAGGTGTTACAGGTGTGGCTGTGGTGCCCGGCTGCATCAGCAGGTGGCAGACAGGAGACAGGCTTGTCTACACCCAGAGTTCTACCCGTGGGCCCTGGATGGTTGATGTTCTGACATAGAAAAAGACTGGGTCCCCTGGGATGATCCCAGAACCATGGCAGAGCCTGGCAAGCTACCCGTGGTGTATTCAACATGCCCAAAATAGTAACAATAATGGACCTCATGCCCAACAAATGGAGATGTTATTGGTGCCCACTCAAGCAAATCGATGAACGACGGGAAGACAAGTGATACAAGTGATACTGATTTGGTTCAGTAGCAAATAGTTGAACTCTGCTATCCCCTAAATATTCGGACAGTATATTTTAAGGAAAAGCGGCTGCTTTGCTGCTCCTTGATGGACCAGTAAAATCTGCTAAAAACTCAGTGGTATGGAGTTACCTGCTTATTCTTCTCACACAGATCCTTCAGTAATGCATCCAGTTCATTTTCGTCTATGTATCCATTGCCGTCCTGGAGGAGAAACATGTACTTTAAGGTTAACTCCACTCACAGTAATGGGGCATGAAGTAAAATGAAATCCACATGATGTTATACTCGGCATATCTTGTAACCTCTATGTCAGGCCCTCAAACGTTTTAAATATTGCAGAGTTCCAAAAGAGGTTAGAACTGATTTTTCTTCAACACCATATATTTTTTAAAAAATATATATTTAAAAAATATTTTGTTTTTTTTTTTGGGGTCACACCCAGCAATGCTCAGGGGTTTCTCCTGGCTCTGCACTCAGGAATTACTCCTGGCGGTGCTCGGGGGGACCATGTGGGATGACGGGATTGAACCCAGGCCGGCACAGGCTGGCTGTGTGTAAAGCAAACACCCTGCCCACTGGGCTAACACTCCGCCCCCTAAAAAAAATTTTTCAACTCTTATTGTCTGTTACCAATATTGCACCCACTGAAGGTGAAAGTATTGCACATTTTGGCCATTTTTTTTTAAATCTATAACTTTTGGTATAAAAACAATTGGCTAAAATCTTGATGAGAAAAAAATTACCAAAAATATGTGCTCAGGATGAGTGAGACCACTAAGGCCTGGGAAAGCTGGGTGTGGCCTGATGTCACATCAGATAGTGGCAGAATTTTACTAGGGCCAATTACATAGAGATTAGAAGGAATAAAGGGCTTCCACTGGTTTCAGTCTGTCCTCACACACGATGTAACCACTTACACAGGTATAGTTATGCTGCCAATATTCTCATCTAGTTTAATCCTTTTGTGTGAGGGGGTTGGGGGAGGGAATATCGACACACCAGCTGTGCCCAGGAGTTACTCCTTGCTCTCTACTCAGTCACTCATAGAGGTACTCAGGAACCCTGTGTGTTGATGGGGATTGAACCCAGGCTGATGAAATGCAAGACTTACCTATTATACTGTCTCCACCCCTGCCCCCAGTTTAATCTTTACTCAACTCTGCAAGTGGAGGTTAGTATCTCGCTCTTACAAATAAGGTTGCAATTCAAAGGAGTTTGATGCCAGATTAAACGATTCCCAGCAAAACTGTAGCCTGGGATTTGAATTAAGATTTGTCTGATTTGGGCCATACCATAGCACATTTCCTATGAAAGAATGCATGAGCTAATTGTGATAGCTACATTTATTTTTATTTATTTATTTTTTGTTTTTTTGGGTCACACCCAGTGATGCTCAGGGGTTATTCCTGCCTCTGCATTCAGGAATTACTCCTGGGAGTGCTCAGGGGACCATATGGGATGCCGAGGATTGATCCCAGGTCGCCCGCATGGAAGGCAAACGCCCCTACCTGCTGAGTTGTCCCTCCGGCCCCAGCTACATTTCTTTTAATACGAACCTTGAGTTTGATTAGGTTGAAGCATTTCTCAAGTTTTTGTAAAGAATCAAACTATAGATGAGAATGAATGTTTACCTGATCATATAACTCAAAGGCCTTATTGAATTCTTTCCCACACATTTTGATTCCCTAATGACAGAGAAGGGAAAGCAAAGGTTAAGTGTTATAATGTTATTAATATATTAATTTCCCTTGGTAATTCTCCCACATTCTAACTTTTTTTTTGGGTCACACCCGCAATGCTCAGGGGTTTCTCCTGGCTCTGCACTCAGGAATTACTCCCGCGGTGCTCGGGGACCATATGGGATGCCGGATATCGAACCCGGGCCAGCATGGGTCAGCTGCGTGCAGGGCAAATGCCCTACCCGCGGGCTATCGCTCCGCCCCCACATTCTAACTTTTAAAGGAAAAAAGTTATTATGTAGAGAAAAGTTAAATACCTGAAATTTGAGAAGAAAATTCTCCTGTACTGGCAGTAACCTTTTGAGATAAAATGTTATATTAATAGATTTTATTTTTTTAACAGAAATATCTTATATTTGCATAATTCCTATACTCACCTGGCCATCTCAGTTAACTCCAACTTCCCATCATTATTTGAATCAAACAATTTCAGCTGCAAGATAAAATGTTATTATTATAACCACTTAAGATTGGTTGATTGCATGAAGTAGAAAAAAAAATTAGAAGTTTGAGTAATAGATTTGTTTATGAAGATTGAAAAATTCTGGAAAATAACATTTTTCCATTTCCAGTGCAAATATTTAATTACATAATTTCTATCAATTGACGGACTTTATTATATAGAATAGACTGATCTTAGCTAGGCTAATATTTAATTAATCTATTAAATTATTCTCCTGATACATATATATATATATATATATCAGGATATCAAGATATGGGAGAGTGGAATCTGAGTAGGTTTAGGCTTTGCTACAAGCTCTCTGCCATGAACATTTTCACCCCATAAGTAATTCACTCTAGGGTCTTATTTGACATGAAAAGAAAATAATAAAAAGGAAGAGGAACATTAATTTTAGAAGATAGAATGAAACACTTTTTGGAGCCCTAATATTAATAGGAGGGAAATAATTTTCCAAATACTAGAATGTGTGTTTGTAACTAAGCTTTCTATTGTGTTGTGATAGTTTTCTAAGATGTTGTATGACAATGAAGACACTGTCATAGTTTAGCATTTGTTATAGTTTGGCATTATAGTTATAGTTTAGCATTCCATTTACAGTATTAATGATGGTATACTATGGAACATTTCTTGAAATGTCCCATAGTCTGTCCATTTATCCATCAAATCATCTAAGTCAGCTTCTATGATAAATATCAACATTTTACCATGTATTTTAATAATCAAAGAGAAAATAAAGTTCACGAATTTTAAGAAACAAATATTTATGAGGAATTATTTATATTTCTTTGGGGGGATCTAGGAGAAGTTTTATTCTCCCCTTCTTTTATTTATTTAGACACAGTGATTTACAAAGTACAAGGTTTTTCACAATATGTTTTTCCTTCAACTTTTAATATTGCATGACAAATTAGGCGAAGATGTTATCAGAGAACAATGTTTCACTGAAATCTACTGAAGAATTGATATCTCTCCCAATGATTGTGTGAATTACTGCTTCTTTTGTGCTTGCCATAGCATGGCAAACTTGTTTATGAAGGTAGGAGGCATGGCTGTGTGCAGTGAATGTTTGCAAATGAATGTGTTATCTTTCTCTAGCGTAGCATACAACCTGGCTTTACCTTCTATGCTTCACACTCTGAATAACTTGGGGGTGTAGTGGGGACAGGCTGTGCTCAGGGCTTACTCCTAGCTCTGTACTCAGGGATTACTCCAGGCGATAAGGTGTGCCCCAAGTACCACCAAAATAATCCCTAAACACAAAGTCAGGAGTAGGCCCAAGCACTGCTGGGTGTGTGCCCCAAAACCAAAACAAACCCCAAGAAACCAAAACAATAAAAATGAGATCATTGTGTTAGCAAAAGAAAAATGAAAAGGAAAGAAAAAGAAAAAAAAACAAACAAACAAAAAACCCTAAAACCCAACACATTCTTATACAAAGCAGCTAAACAGTTGTTTTATGATTTTTTTTTTTTGGTCTCAATTTGTTTTGGACAAAAAATTGTCTTAAGACCAATCAGATCTATGGAGAAAATGATTTTAACAAGGAATTTATCACTGATCTATAGGGCTCTGTCTATGGTCATGGCCTATAATTTCCTAAACATTGTAAAATTAACATTTATTTTGTTTCCCTCTTTTAGAGCATGAGTACAAACATAGTAGGCAGATAACATGAATATATTTTTTAGAGCCTATATTGCTTGGGTAATTCTGAATATTTTTAATCCCTTGAGCCTAGATGCTCGGCAGAACTCTCTATCTACCACTGCACTTACGTCATATACAAAACACACCTTGGTATAAACACACTTTTATACAGCTTTTAGAAAAAACTAACTATTGCTGTACTGGAGCTAAATTCTCTACAGCAGATAGAGAATTTGCCTTGCTTGTGGGTTCATTCCCTGGCATCCCATATGTTTCTCTGAGCATATATATATATATACCGTGCTAGGAGTAATTCCAGAGTGCAGAGCCAGGACTAACCCTAGAGCACTGCAAAAAGCTAAAAAGTAAAAACAAAACCCAAAACCTACTGTTGCCTTATTACATAGAGGGCTATTTAGATCAAATGTGTATACCAAATATTTGAAAAAGCAGCATCTACTGTTTCTAACTAAAGGAATGCAACCAGGTCATAATGAATTTAGTCTTAGTGAAGTCTCTTTCAGAAGAAAGGAAGGGCTTGATATGGTTTCAGATATGTGAGGGAAACTGACTTTTCAGGGTCTGATAATGTCCCAATAGTTTATAATCCACTGATCATAAGTTCTACTATGATCATGCTGTCTAATAAAATACTGGACACAAGATCACACCATTTGTGTCCATAGGGAACTATTTCCCCACATACATATTTAAATTTTAATTAGTTCTTGATTAATTTGCTTCTCAGATTTGAACTGGTTTATGACATTTAATCAGATATGCCAGGCCAATCCAATAGGGGAAAAAGTCCCTTCTGAGTGGTTTTAAAAAGAGCACTTCAAATTTATACCTGAAGAGCTGTCTTTAAATAGACATCCCTAAAGATTGGCACAAAACGGAAAACTGATAAATGTAGGTTATTGTCCATTACCCAAAAGTTATCCAGAGCTTAGGTTGACCCATAGTGACACATTTGTAGCAAATTCTATGATGACTCATGATAGGGAAATGTGATGAGGAATTAAAGAGGGCACTTATTTATGAAAATTGAGGTTTTTGTTATTGTTTTAAATTTTATTGAGGTATCACAATTGACAATATTATTCATAGTATCAATGTTTACAAAGTTATTCATAATCAAGTTTCAAATATACAAGTTTCCAACACCAATCCTATCACTAGTGACAGGAATCACTTCTTGACTGGGTTCAGGGACTCAAGGATATCGGAAATTGAACTCAGGTTGGCCATGTGTAAAGCAAGCATCCTAACCACTGTACTATTTCTCTGGCTCCAACTTGCTTTGTCTTGAAATTAAAAAATAGGGGACGGAGGATAGCCCAGCGGGTAGGGCGTTTGCCTTGCACGCAGCCGGTTCATGCCTGCCCGGGTTCGATCCCCGCAACCCATATGGTCCCCCAAGCACCACCAGGAGTAACTCTTGAGTGCAGAGCCAGGAGTAACCCCTGAGCATCGCCGGATGTGACCCAAAAAGCAAAAATAAATAAATAAATAAAATAAAATTAGTCCCATTTTATCCTGTGGTGAATAAGATGAATAACGTGTTTCATTTAGTTTGTTTTATTCATTTTAAAAAATATAATAAAAAACTGATTGGAAAGCAGGAAGTAAATCTCAGTTACACAATATATAATCGTACCCTTTATGGTATTATTTCTCAGCTGAACAAATGTGTAACTTTCTGTCAATACAACCTTTATAACACGGCTATGCTTTGTGAGTTCCAAACCAGTGTGGTAAAACGCCACTGAATTTTCATAGTTCTTATAGCATATATAAATGTATGTTTGATACAGGAAATTTAAACTTTTAAAGTTCAAAAATTAGACAATGTTGCCAAAAATGTTGGTCCATGATTTGATTATATTTAGCAGAATTTTCCGGTATAGTACCAAAGCTGTCATGAGTCAAAATGGGCAAACTTAGGTCCTGAGAAATTTCACATCACCACAGATGGCCTAATTTGTAAGCACATGGTCATGAGTTCACCCCCTGGTCATGGACAACCCTCCACCCCCCGCCCCGGTGTCCCACATGCCCATCACATAATCTAAGTGGCTCTGCTGTTTGCATCTGACAGTTCGACTATTCCTGATGCCATGAGCGATTTCTGGCCACACACAACTAGGTGTGGGAGAGCACCACAAAGGGGTGAAATCTGCAGTGAGTACTGCAGCTGGCAAGAAGAGGAAGCATGACAGCTAATAAGGGTGACCTCTGATGAGCAAGTGCATGCACAAGGCAGTGATACTTGACAAGCATCACCACTGCACTGCTCAGGTGCCACAGCTAAAGGGCCACACACCTATGTGAGCACCTATGGCAAGTGTGGGAGCACCAGATGTGAGACCCCACTGCCCCCTACTAGCATGATTTAAAAAAAATGTGTGATGGGGCCGGAGCGATAGCCCAGCGGGTAGGGCGTTTGCCTTGCACGCGGCCGGCCATGCTGGCCTGGGTTTGATCCCGGCATTCCATATGGTCCCCTGAGCACCGCCAGGAGTAATTCCTGAGTGCAGAGCCAGGAGAAACCCCTGAGCATTGCCGGGTGTGACCCCAAAAGCAAAAAAAAATAAAAAAATGTGTGAGCACCAGAGTCAGACCTTTGTGTACAATCTTGATTCACTGCAACAACATCAACAATGAAGAGAAAAATAGTAGTTGGAGAAGGAATATAAAAAGGAAGTTTATCAACTTGAAACTAATTATTATTATGGGTATGCATGATTTTACCTGGAACTTCATAAACATTTACAATGTTTATTTCAAAACATTAACTCCTTAATTATGAAGTAGTTTTCTTAGCTTTACATTGTTCTATAACATATCTTGTTTTTTAATATAGGATCTGGATTTTCTCACCCAAAGCACCAAGATAATATTGCATAATAATAAAATTCAAAAGAAAAAAAGGGAAGGAATACCCATTTTATCATTCAATAAAGCGTCACAATCTTAAAAAAAAAGCATGTTTTTCTAAAACATGATAATAATTAATTTAGAAGCTTTATGATATGTTATTTCTTTCTGCACGGCAGAGCCTGGCAAGCTACCCGGGTTATATTTGATATGCCAAATACTAGTACTTCATTCCCATGACCTGATGGAATGGTTTGAGGCTCTTTATGTTCTTGGATCGAGCAGATGCCCTTGGGCTACACTAGCATGTGACAGGATGTATGGAGATTTTACTGTTGCCTGCTCAAGCAAATCAATAAACAATGGGAAGACAAGTGACAACTGATACAAGTGGTGATGAGTTTTAGTGTTAAAATTTATATATTTATTGTAGCATATATGTGCCTAATGTATATGATTTAAAATGACACTGCTTTTGTAAGATAAATGATTTTTGATTGATTAAAAATTTTTGAGCTGCGTAAGAAAGGGAATACTTATATGTTGAGCCAACACCCCCAATCCTTGGCCTTATAAGGACTTATAAGGCTCAACATTATATATACTTTTCAAATGAAGTGATATCTGTGTACTTTCCCCCTTTTTCCTTTTTGGGTCACACCCAGTGATACTCAAGGGTTACTCCTGGCTCTGTACTCTGGAATTACTCCAAGCAGTGTTCAGGGGATCATATGGGATACCGGGATCAAACTTGGGTCTACTGTGTTCAAGGCAAATGCCCTACCGGCTGTACTATTTCTCTGGCCCCATCTGTGTACTACATTTATTTTAAACATAGCCTTGGGAATTAATAAGAACACAGTAATATTTCATAAGATCTTGGCTATGAAGTTTTCAAGAGTAGTCTTACCATGAGATCTGTATACTCAGCTAGTTTTGTATCATCAACAGTCTTGTTTGCTTTTTCCAGTAGATCCTTTAGGAAGTTCTGTTGAGAAGAAAACACACAGATAAATGTGTGATAGAAAAAAAAGTGTGAGCACCAGAGCCAGACCTATGTGTACAGTCTTGAGTTACTGCAACAATATCAATGATGATGAGAAAAAGGGAACTTTATAAACAGTAACTTTTGGTGTGCTTTCACTTCAGCCTGCCTTTATAACTTAGCATCCCAGGAAGACAAAGAAGCTATTTCTAAGGGTACAACCTTATGAGAAATGAACTGCAGAAGAGAAACGAAAACACATACTTACCTCTGGATATTCCAACAATGATGCATCCTCTGTTAGATATAAAAGGTGCTTTTTTTTACAGAGACCTGATGTAGTCTATGCTACATATACTTTAAACATAATAATGAAATAACTATCTTAGTGTTTAGTGTGTAAGAATTTAAGTAAAAACCAGCTAGCCTGATGAATGCATTTCCACATCATACCTTCCACGGAATCCAAGGGACTCTTCTCTAAGAAGTATAAGACTCCTTCTAGATCTTTGCAAGATGTGTGAAAAGTTGTCAACAAACTAAATGAAGATCTATCTGAAACTTAAAATGCATTTTTGATGCTTACAAATTATCTTTTACATCACTTCATAGACAGTATGATTCTTTTACCAGAGGTCACTGGCTGGCTGTTATCCTTGATGTAATTCAAAACACCTAGGTTAGAGTGTGCCAGTAGACGGTTTAAAACAACTGGCCACAGATAATGGAATCTGATCCCAAGAATATATGAATGATAATTAAAATTGAGATTAATGTGGAAAAAAGATTCTTACTTTGACAGTTGAAGTGGGGGGTATTTATTTATTAGTTCTACCAGACAGATAAATCATGATAATACCTTATGAAATCTTGCCATAGATATAAATGTTGGGAATGTACTTTTTTGCATAAAATAATCTTTCGTTCTCTTTTTTTTTCTTTTTTGGGTCACACCCGGCTCTGCACTCAGGAATCACTCCTGGCGGTGCTTGGGGGACCATATGGGATGTCGGGGATCGAACCCGGGCTGGCATGGGCCAGCCACGTGCAAGGCAAATGCCCTACCCGCTGGGCTATTGCTCCGCCCCCAACCTTTCGCTTTCATTTTGTCTGTTGCTTTTTATATGCAACTCCTTTGCTGGAAATGATAGAAGCTAATATGCCTTAATCGTACTCCCTAGAAGTATTAATTCTTTGGTGGTTCCTCTCCTTCCTCAAAGGAGTTCTACTCAGCTGATTCAATTTTGCTTTCAAGATTTAACTTTGAACTTTCCAGAAAGGAGACCCATTTCTTGGTCTGATAACCCTGTTTTCAAGCTTCAGATATCCTTCTTGAAATCCAATGTGAGCTACGTAAAAATTCAAAGTTATTCTGTTAGAGGAAAATTTTATTTTCGAATCTTATAAGGCTTTTGTCAGAGATTAATTGGGTTAAAAGCCTCATCAGAGACCGAAATGGTGGTCACAAAAATAGCCTGGTTGAAACCTCGAGATGCTGGAAATTCAAAGTCGTGTCTGAGGGCAAGTGATGTTTTACTCTATTATGGATCTTAAAATTAGCTTTCTTGAAAGATCCATTAAAAAAAGAATGCCAACTTATCTTCAAAATTCCCCAGAGAGGACTTCTATTTAGAATCCCTTTCTGAGACTAAAATTTAGAACAAAGAAGGAGACCTTTAGAATATTTTCAGGTCAGTATTGGGTATGAGCTATGGTTTTCACTATGAACTAGAAATGATTTTCAAAAAGAAAATAAATTTTTGCCCTTTTGGACTTAAAAGACAGTAACTATGTAAGTTTGTTAGAGATTTTTTTGACATAAAAAAAGTCAAAATATAGTTTGACTTTAAAATGTTTGCATTTGAACAGAATGCAGTTGAATATGTTTTAGCTAATTGCAATGGCACAGATGCATCAAATCCATCTCTAAAACAACAGAAAACCTGCTAAATCCTTGCTAGAAATTGTGCTTGATTTTAACATAGCATAGTAGACGTAGCTATAGAAGACTAATTTAAAACTAGGTGGTCAAAAGTGAAAAACATAACCATTATTAGCTATTGTCAGATAGTCTATATGGTTTTAAATCTAAGCAACTAGATTGCTGGGTAATCGTGAAAGAATGGTCTTATCGCTCTGAGCTCTTCTATTTATATAATTGGAAACCTGTTATTGGCCCTTGTTCAGTTTCTATGACTGAAATATTAAAACACATTTCAAGTGCCTGGTACAATGCCTACTACATAGGCATTCAATAGACATTAGTTTTGTTTTGTTTTGTTTTTGTTTTTGGTTTTTTGCTTTTTGGGTCACATTTGGCGATGCTCAGGGATTATTCCTGGCTCTGCACTCAGGAATTATGCGGTGCTGGGGGACCAGATGGGATGCTGAGGATTGAACCCAGGTCGCCAGTGTGCAAGGCAAACACCCTACCTGCTGTACTATCTCTCCGGACCCCCGCAGACATTAATTTGTCTCCATTTCTGTATTCTCTGTTCTGATGAGGCAGGTAAGAGTGACTTCCAGACCAAGAAGTTTCTCGGTATGGAACTGATGACTGGATAAAGAAACTGTGGTACATCTACACGATGGAATACTATGCAGCTGTCAGAAAAAATGAAGTTATGAAATTTTGCTATAAATGGATGGATATGGAAAGAATCATGTTGAGTGAAATTAGTCAGAAGGAAAGGGAGAGACATAGAATGACTGCATTTATTTGCATGGCATAAATATACTAGGTGATCTTACCAAAAGTGGAAATTACCACAAGCGTGTGGGAGTCAGAGGTTGGTTTAGATAGAGAAAGGAACATGAGTGAATAAATGTCTAAAGTTCTGATGCTAACATAGAACTGAGCATTAAGGACAGACAAAAAATACAAATGATGGCTTCTAAGTGTATCGTAGTGCAACCCACAATGTGTGGGAGAAGGAGGAGAGAGAGAGGAGAGAGGAGAGGAGATAAAGAACCTGCCATTTAGGCGGGATGTGGGAGGGGGAGGGAATTGGGGACATGGGTGGTGGCTGAGGGGCACTGGTGGAGGGCGGGGTGCTGGAACACTGTGTGACCGAAACCCCCAAGCGTGAGCAACTTTGTAATTGTATATCTCACGGTGGTATAATAAAATGTTTTAAAAAAAAAAAAAAAAAAAAAAAGAAGTTTCTCGGTATGAAAAGAGAACTATGTGTCCTAATTTTTGAAAAGCCAGCAAGTTATTGAGTTCATGAGCAATGTCACTTCTTTTTGTCCAACATTTCATAAATGATGAAATATTTTTTGTGTGCAAGATTTTGAGTGTCACAATACTTTGAGAAGACGGTATTATTACCCTATTTTATTTATTTTTATTTTATTATTTTTATGTTTTGCTTCTTGGGTCACACCCGGCAATGTTCAGGGGTTACTCCTGGCTTTCCACTCAGAAATTAATCCTGGCAGTGCTCAGGGTCGGCAGTGTGCAAGGCAAAATGCTCTACCTGGTGGAGTATTGCTCTGGTTCTGCCCTATTTTAAAGATAAAAAAAATCTTAATGGCAGATTTATCCTGAGCTTAGACTTTATTATTGTGGTCAGTGGAGTGTAGGGGGTTCAACATTCAGCAGGCCACCCAGCAGAGCCTCACAACAAACTAGATGACCCCCCACTCCATGAGGACCTCCATTTTCCACATCCGGACTTCCCCCTCGTCAGAACTCCACCCAGCAGACCAGCCTATCACAGGCCGGCTCATCGAGATCCACTGCAGTCTTTTTTTAATCTGGCCCAGGTATGGTGATCCAGAGACAGACATGGGGCAGAGCTGCTACTGGCTTTCACTGTCCCCAGCCGCTCATGAGGTGCCCGGGAGGGATGGCAGGTTCTAGCCCTGGCCCACCACCCCAGCAGGAGCCTCACAACAAGCCAGACAACCCTCCACTCCATGAGGACCTCCATTTTCCACATCCGGACTTCCCTCTCCTCAGAACTTCACCCAGCAGACCAGCCTATCACATCCCGGCTCGCGCCGCTTGCGGCTGCGCAGTTCATCAATCAATGCTGGATTTTGAGATGACTACAAGAGTATGCTACCCGCACGGCAGAGCCTGGCAAGCTACCTGTGTCGTATTTGATATGCCAGATACCAGTAACAATTATAGATCTCATTCCCATGACCTGATGGAATGGTTTGAGGCTCTTTATGTTCCTGGAGCAGGCAGGTGCCCTTGGGCTCTACTTGCATGAGACAGGACATATGGAGATGTTACTGGTGCCCACTTGAGCAAATCGATGATAAAGGGAAGACAGTGATACAGCGATAGACTTTATACCCAGGCTCCCTTGCTTTCACCAGTTCTTTTGCTCATCCGAGGGATATGAATTTACTGATTTCAAAGTTGCAATTGTTAAGATTTTTGATTGTACTAGAACTTTGTAGCGCCAGGAGGCTGTGTGGAGTGTTCAGAGGCCTCAGAGGCAGAGGAGACTGGATTTTCACACCAAGTACAGTGTCTCACTTCTATGTGGATTTTAGTAAATTGCTTAACGTAGCTTAGCTTGATTTCTCACTGGGGTAGTATACAAATTCCATAAAATTATGCTGTGTGAAGATTAAGTAAGCTAATATGTGGAAAGCACTCAGAATGAGAACAGATAAAATAATTGGGGGATGTTTTATCCTTGAAAGAAGCCATTTATGTAGGTATGTAATGTGTAAAATAAAATTCACAATCTAGTGGAAAGAAGTGGTGTATTTGGTGTACTGCATCATCTCTACCTATATGATGTAATAATTTGTGTACCATAAAGGGAAAGCCAAATATTTTGCTTTTTTTTTTTTTTGCAGGGGGAGATGGGGGCACACTTGGTGGTACTCAGGGCTTACTCCTCGCTCTGTGCTCAGGGATAATTCTCAGCAGTGCAAGGGGCCCTTATGGGTGTCAAGGATAGAATCTGGGTTGGCAGTATACAAGGCAAGCACCCTGTACTATATCTCTTGGTCCAGGAAATGAAAATATTTGCACTGTTAAGCAGCATTTCAATAAGGACTTAAAGTTCTGTTTTGTTTTGGTTTTTGATCTGGTACCTATTAAGGATGGAGAAGAGTGAGTGAAAATGTGCCTTTGCTCAATGTTAGTTTCTTTTGTGGAAGGTTTTTACAAAAGCTTCCGAGTTCATAATTGTATTTGAAAGCGGGGGTGGGGGGAGAAAAGGGGGCACATATATAGGTCTTGGCTTACCTTCAGCTCCTCAGTCTCAATGAAGCCACTGTGATCAGTATCATATTTTCTCCAGGTCTGTAGGTAAATTTTGGATAAGGAAAAACCAAACACAGTTTTTAAAAGTCAACCATTTTCCTACATTAAGCAGCTTTCTGAAGACGTTACTCCACGACAGCTTATTTATACCTTCATGAATTCCTCGCAGGATTTCAGCTGCTGGCATCGGAAGAGCAGCAGGGAAGTTCTCTTCTGTGGGTAATACATGCGCCAACTGGAAAAGATTCCAAAGGAAAATGTAAAAGTTGCTGTAAGAGGCTCAGAAGCAGATCTCTGGCATTATCTGCGGCTTAGGTTCGCTTGAACGCTTTTACCAGGAGCAGTTTGATTGCCTAGAAAACTTGGAGAGGGAAAAGTGGAGATTTGGAGAGGGAAAAGTGGAGATATGATACGCTGCGGCTCTGCTATTCCAAGTCCTACTATGTGTTACTGCGGCTTGGGCGCTCTCAGCTCTGATGGGACTAGTGTGGAAATTCCTTACCTGTATAACAAACAGGATTTACCCCTTCGTCTGGTCTGTCTCAGAACCAAGAGGAGCCTTGCTCCTCTCAGGACACATAGAACAAACTGAGAGGATGAAAGAAACTCTAAGAACGGAGGGAAAAAAAATTCAGCTTACACAAGCCCAGGGAGAACGATCACTAATAGATGTTAGGAAAAGAAACTGAAGCTGAACTGGTGGGTAGAAGAGCTAACTCACGAGAAAGAGTGAGAAATTAGGCGGCAATGGCGAGAATCAGTCTGCACACTGCACACTGCTAAAATGACACCCACTGTTTAAATCCAGGGTTGGGGCTTAGTTTCCAACACTTCGCCTTAGATTTCATTTATTAGCTTCAGTGCTCTTTTTTTTTTTTTTTTTTTTTTGCTATGGAAAAAAAATGGCTCCAGATTCCATTTTAAGGTGCATATAATCAATCTACTGCATGCAAAGAATAGAGGAAACTGGATTGATGGTGGCTGGGCGCTATTCCTGGCTGGGCTGCTAATTAGCCTTGGTTCCAGGCAACTCCCGTAGCCATTTCTGGAACTTGGTACCAGCGTCACTGAAATAAGGAGCTGAAATAGAAACCAGTGTGTTTTTAATACGTCGGGTCAAAATTCCTTTGAAAATTTGAGTCGATGCATCGTCACCACTAGAGAATGATTTTATCTAATTTCTAGACGTTGTACTCTGAAGTACAAGCACGGACGCTCACGCCTGGATTATAGCCACAACTTGTGTTCGACAACAACTTTACTCAATATAAGTACCAAAAATACCTGTAAATTATAGGAAGGACTCACACCTTTGAAAAACAAAATTTTACCCCTTTGAGGTCTATTGAAAAACTTTAATTAAAAAGTGTATCATTCTAGATTATATACAATTAATTAATCAATCTTATTCTCCTTTCACCTGTATAACATGCCCTTAAATTCTTTTCAGATGTTTTAATATAATAGGTTGTAAGGCATTCAGTTTATAGATTCTACATATGAGGGTAAAACTAAGCTAAGTGCTAAGCTTCCTTATTTGGATGTTTAATTTATGTTTAACTTTTTTATTTTGATGAAATAAGATTCTTTGATGTGTTATATGTTAATATATCCAAAAGGTGAAAACACGGATTTAGAAGTTTGCAGTCATTAAAACAAATCTAATCGTTATTTGTTTCTTCAATACATTAACACTATTGCATTGAGTAGGCATGTGTGTGCATACATGTGTGTGTGCATTCTGTCATCTACGAACTTTCAATCATAATATTCTATACCTCAGTAATAATGCAGTTCAATTAATTTGACTGTCCATATTCCCAGCTGAAATGCTAAGACCTAAGATGGTTGGTAAAATGACTTTACCTAGTATATTACAGATGTTGAAAATTAATTTAATTTTATGATTTGCACTAAATTAAGTTGACTACATGCTTACTGTAAACATGATAAGAATGAATTATTCCCTCCTTCCCTCCTTCCCTCCCTCCCTCCCTCTCTCCCTCCCTCCCTCTCTCCCTCCCTCCCTCCCTCCCTCCCTCCCTCCCTCCTCCTCCCTCCCTCCCTCCTTCTCCTTCCTTCCTTCCTTCCTTCCTTCCTTCCTTCCTTCCTTCCTTCCTTCCTTCCTTCCTTCCTTCCTTCCTTCCTTCCTCCCTCCCTCCCTCCCTCCCTCCCTCCCTCCCTCCCTCCCTCCCTTCCTCCCTCCCTTCCTTCCTTCCTTCCAGCTAAGGGCTTATTCTCTGTTCTCAGGGATCACTCCTGTTGGTGCTCAGTACTGGGATCCACCAGGGTTGGCATCGTGCAAAGCAAGCACTTTATTCCCTGTACTATCAACGGCTTTGGCAAGTGTTCTGTGGAATAGTGTTCAGCGTGGTAAGTGCCTGAAACAAGTGCTTGAGGGAGCCAGAGTGTGAGTCAGCAGAAATGCATGTGCCTTATATACATGTGACTGAGGCTTGAGCCCTGATCCCTGGGACTGGGAGTAGGGTGGGGGAAAAGATTGAGGGTTAGTTTACAATAAAATTTCACTTGAATAAAATGATCTAGTTAGCATGATTTATGCTCAATTTTCAAAAACCATCTTTATTGCAATTTTTCTCAGTTGCTTATTTCTGCGTTTTGAGCACAAATTGGTATTTTTGAAAAACTTAATTAAAACCAATGAAAATATATTATCAAATAAAAAGTAAAAACACCAAAAAACTAAATAACTAAAAGAGTGAACTAGTTAGCAATGACTAAATGTAAAACCAGAGAACTTTCAAGCATCTTTGTTTCATAAACTAAATTTCACCAAACTTACATAAAGTGCAGCAATCTCCACTGTGCCAAATATACTTGACTTCGTGAGGAGAAGGTGAAATTGCAGCTCATGCGTAGTGTAAATGTGCATTTATTTTTTCATTCTGGAATTTGGACCAAACTTGTCAGTGCTCAGGGATTTTATTACTGGCTCTGTGCTCAGGGATCACTCCTGGTAATTGTTTGTCAGGGAATATGTTGTGTCAGGGTCGAGCCAAGGTTGGCTGATGCAGGCAAACTCCTTCCATTGCTATACTATCTCTGCAGCCTCAAACACATACTCTTATTGGGGAGGTGAAGGAGTACAGCCAGTGGTACTCAGAGCCCAGTCCTAGCTCTGTGTTCAGGGGACGGTGTGTGTTGCTGGGAATTTGAGCTGGGTTTAGCTGCAAGACAACTTGATTACTTCCCGTTTTATCTCTCTGGCCCAGTACCATCTTACATATGCTCTATAGATGTGAGACATTAGAAATAAGTTCTAAGCAAAGACTATAAGTTAGATATTAGAGAGAAGCAATGATTGCTGATGTTGCAGTGAACACAGAGAAATCATTTTCAGAAAGTTTCACAGTGTGGTAATTCTGTATTGTCTGTTGGCCGTAACAATGCATTGTGATGCAACATTCAAATTTAAGAGCTGCAAAGCAACATTTACCCTATTATAATCAAGGCGATGTTGATAAGGGCTATTTTTTTTTAAACAGAAGAGGGTATGAAGAATTGCTTTATTCTCAGACTTGCTAAATCACTGCTGTTCATAGGACTGTCCATTACTGCTGGACACTATGAGAAGAGAGTGGAAATTTCCAAGGGGTGAATGGAAAGAAGATAATCGTGGTCATAAGAACATATCAGATCTTCATTTTTGAGAACTGATTGAGAGAAAAAGTTCTCTACTTACTTATCTTCTCTATTATTCTACATTCCTAGTGAAGCTGAATCTTATTTACAGGTTCTTGGCTTAGTACCAACAAACAATTCCAGCAAATATATTTTATTGAAAAAAAATTAATGAACGTGATTGGTTATCTAGAATCTTCAGAGATTGCAAGTAAGTGGAATAAAATTTCTCTGGAGGCTATGAAAAGAAATTGCCACTGAGTTGTGGATAGGAAAAGGTATAAACATTGCAAGGTGCCAGCCAGAGTTTTCTGCAATTCCCAAGGGCACAGTTGGGGTCTCAGATGGCTGGACCCTGTAGGAGATAACCTGGACGGAAGATTTTGGTGTTTCCACAAAAGCTATATGCCATGACTGTGTAACGTGAAAAGATAAAGGCTCAGTCCTTTACCCCTAAAATCTAGAACATGATTGAATGATCATCCCAGCTACAGGGGTAGCTAAGGCCTCTGTTGATCTATGTCAAAGACCAGTGTCATCTCATTCTACTAGTCTTGTTCTCTCTCTCTCTCTCTCCCTCTCTCACTCCTTCCCTTTCCACTTTTGCCCTCCCTCCTCTCCTCCTCTTCCTTTGTTTTCTCTCTTTTTTCCCCTCCCCCTCTCCTTCCCTCTCCTCTACTCACTTCTCTCTCTCTGAGGGCACATCAGGCGGTGCTCAGAGGCCCTTTAACAGCTCAGTTCTTATGACAATGCTTGCAGGACCACATAGTGCTGGAAACGGAATCTGGGCCTCCCACGTGTAAACCACATGCTCCAATCATTTGCTCTGTCTTTCCAACTTCTTAGTCCTGTTTTTTCATGGTTCCTCGACAGACATTGATCCCAAGAGTATTTTCTAATAATCGTCCATATTGCTAATGCTCAACTTGGCAATGTGCTTCTTGGGGGAGCTCAACCTACGGCAGGAGTCTTTGCATCTCTTCTGTTCCTGGGCATAATATCAAGCCCTTGGGGCTGGAGCGATAGCACAGAGCGAAGGTGGTTTTGCCTTGCACTTGGCTGACCCGGGTTTGATCCCTGGCATCGTTTAGGGTCCCTGATCCCCGAGCACTGCCAGAAGTGATTCTTGACTGCAGAGTCAGGAGTAACCCCTGAGCATTGCAGGTGTGACCCAAAAAAAAAAAAAAAAGAATCAAGTCCTTGCCTTAGTTTTGGAGTAGCTTAAGATTCCTTTCAACAATACATCTAGCCGTGATTCAGAACCCCCTGGGAACTGTTTTGCATATTGGGGATGCAGGGAAACCACTAGTAAGACCCTTACAAGTAGCCAGATAATTTGAAGCATCTACCGCCCCCTCCCGTCCCCCTCCTGCCACTGCCACAGGGCAGTCTGAAGACACTTATAGATAAAGTGATAAAGCTGAATAATAGGTACAAGGAGAAAACCTTTGAGGAATATCTTTAATAAAAATATAAAAGGCTAATTAGATATTTCAAAGTGCATGTGAAATTTTAAACACAATCCTGCCACATGTTTACTTTCTTCAATGCATATTAGCAAAGTATTCCTACTTTTTCATTTGAGATGCAGAGAAATATATTTTTTCCTCACCTGTGAGAAGTGAGTCAAGGATATTTGTAAGACAAAAAAATTATATATATATTGAAAGCTAGTTTCATTGAATAACTTGAAATTGACAAATCATGTAAAATGTGACGAAAGACAACATCTAGAAAATGGTGTGGATCTTCCAATGAGTTATTTTAAAAACAGTAATAGCAAACACATATACTAGTTTTTACAGTGTGTCATGTTTCTCTGTTTCTTTGACTCATGTGATTGCATTTGATATTGATACCAAATCGCCATCATGTTCACTGCCCAGGAAAGAGACCTAGAGAATAAATGATTTCCTATCACAGTTTATAGTGCGAGCCAGGTTTGAAAGCAAACAGCCTAACTTTCTTGATTTTTGAGATACTTGCCTTTTTGCCTTTCTTGTTATCCATAAAATATTCAATATTAATTTTCTTCCGAGTACATCACAAACACTGGTATAGAGTAAATTTTTAAATAAGATTTATAGTTCATTATTTCTCTAAGTTCTGAGGTAAAAGAGTCATCTACCATGAACAATTACATTCACTATGGCTGAAGTCACATGTTCCAAACCCACGGTGGAATACAAGAGAGAAAAGACAGAAATGACTGACTCCCTGGGAAGAGTATTATAGTTTTCAGTTTAAAATAGCTTTAAAAATCTATTTTTGGTTTCTGGGCCACACCCAGCTGTGCTCAGGGCCTACTCATAGCTCTGTACTCAAGGCTCCCTCCTAGTTGTGCTCAAACTAATGACTTTATTGCAAAGACTATATGGGATGCTGGGGGACAAAATGGGGTGCTGGGGATTAAACCCTGGTCAGCCTTTTGCAAGGCAGCACTCTACTCACTGTATGTATTCTCTCTCTATACCCTGAAAATTGTTTGCAGATCTATTTTTTTGCCAATGGATTCAATGATCTGGACAAAAAGACATATTAAGACTAGAGAAGATAGTACGCACCACACTTTGCCCAAGGGATCAGGTGAAAGCTTAGAGATTTTTTACATGCAGCTAAGGAGATTATCACTACTGAATGGCAATACCAGAGAAGAAATCTGTATTATCTATTAAACCATCTAGTCTTTCTTTTCAATGATTTTAATCACTTTCTCTGCAATAAAGTGACAAGTTTGAATAAATTTAGATTTTTTTTGTTTTGTGCTGCTTCTTAAAAAAAAGTGTTTCTTCTTAAAAAATTGTTAAACCACTGTAACTTATTCAGTTACAAAGTTATTCATCATTTTCTGGCATACAAATATTTTTGACTCTCATAGTATTGGCTAAATTATTTAGAAATAAAATGCCCCTGTTATCAGTTAATATTAACAAGCTCTATCATAATACACCATTTGTGTGAACTTTAAAATCTGTTTAAAGATACCAAATCACAAAGCTCAGAAGAAATCAGATATATGGGTCTTCCTTTTTCTTCTATTTCTAAATGGCTAAAGCATGTTGTTTGAAAGTGTCAGTAAACTTCATCAGTACAGAAATTAAACATTATATTTTTTTTTGCCTTCAAGTGGAGGGGATTGAGTCACTTCAAGTCATTCCTGGACAACCAGGTCCTGGGTTTGATGCTAGAGACTGGGATTCGGATACCTTTAGGAGCCTTAAGGTGCCAAGTTCATCAGGGTTACTGTGACCCTGATGGTGTTTAAGGGCCTCCAGAACTCACCTAGTATTGCTTGGGAGGTAATGTGGTACTTGACATAGCACTTGGTCAGGTGCATGCTAGCCACATATCCTAATCTCTGCTCTACCTTCCTGCCGTATTTTCTGACTTTCACTGTATTACTGTATCACTGTCTTCCCTTTCATCATCGATTTGCTTGAGCGGGCACCAGTAACATCTCCATATGTCCTGTCTCATGCTAGTAGAGCCCAAGGGCATCTGCTTGCTCGGAACATAAAGAGCCTCAAACCATTCCATCAGGTCACGGGAATGAGGTCTATAATTGTTACTGGTATTTGGCATATCAAATACGACACGGGTAGCTTGCCAGGCTCTGCCATGCAGGTGGCATACTCTTGCAGTCACCTCTGATTGCCAGCATTTATTGATGAACCGCACGACCACTTGTGCCCGGTGAGCCAGGCTGCGATAGGCTCTTCTGCTGGGTGGAGTTCTGATGAGAGGGAAGTCCGGATGTGGAAAACGGCGGCACTCATGGAGTGGGGGGTGGTGGTCTGGCTTCTTGTGAGACTCTGCTGGGGTAGCGGACTAGGGTTAGAACCCGCCATCCCTCCTGGGTGACTCATGAGCGGCTGGGCACAGGGGAGAGCTGGTAGCAGCTCTGCCCCATAAGTCTGTGAGTCTTTCATAAAGTTTCTGACTTTATGAAAGCCAAATCATTTTTAAACATTTCTATGATCAAAGATGACTACCACAGGAGCATCATTTAGATCACTTTTATTCAACTTTGATAAGCCCATGTGCTCAGCTATTAAATGAGCCAAATCAATGTTATGAGTAGGGCTTTATGTAAGTAGGTAGACTTTAAACAATTTTGGAATATATAGATTTTTAAAAATTATTTAATGGCGAAGCTGGCTGAGATTTATATCTTTGTGTCCCATATTGTTCTTAGCAAGTGATACAATATGTGCCAAGTTGGAAAAGAAAAGGATGAACTTTATTCATGCATTTTCCTCATGACACTAGACAGTGCTTAGTAAATTCAGGCTCTTCCACTCTTCCTTCCTTCAATTTTACATGCAGCACATAACTTTAATTTCTGGATTATCAATAACTTTCAGAAACTTGCTTCTTTCTTCACTCCTTTTAAAGCACCTTAGGCTGAATTCATATCCATATGAACTACGGTAACAACTTCTTCCCTGTTCTTCCAATACCAAATTTTCTTTTCTCTAATAAATCACCTCACTCATACCCCATCTTCCAGCTTCATGACTAAGAACTCAAATTGATGAAAAGAATTCTGAAGTAAGAGCTAAATTAGATTTAAGCCTTTAGATAGTTTTTCTTCCTGTCAGTGGGATCTTGTACAGATCATTCAAGCTTTCAGAACTTTAGTGTCTTAGTCCTAAAAAACAGAACTTTGGCTAATTTTTCTCCAAAGTTTCACTGAGCAAAGCATTCCATGTCCTGTAATTCTTAAGCTTTCTGTCTACTTCTATATGTTTTACTTCTCTCACTTTAAATAATATACCTTTATGAAAGTTCTGTTAAAATTGTTTCATGTGCTTTCACAAAATAACATCTCCATGTTTTATGTATTCCTATTCAATCAGGATAAATCTGAAGCCTTGTCGTAGGTAATAAACCAAATAAAGTTTGAAAAATAATTTCTTTCAATGCATAAAGTATACAGATTATTTATCATTTTAAAAAGCATAGGGTTGTTTTGAGGAATATGGCTGCATTTTCTCTGATCCATCATTTATTTCTTATTGTTCTTCATAAGCAGTTTTGATAGAAGCTGCAAATCATCTATTATAAAATAGATTCTCACTTTATTTTTAGACTTATCTCATTATAATAATGAGTTATCATTTGTCATACCAAATTTTATATTTAAAAATACATTGTAAGATACAAATATTTTGCTTACTTTTTATAGTTATAAAAGTCACCTAATTCTTCAAGTGCATGTGGGGTGGGGTTGGGGATGTTTTGGGCTGTACTCAGCTATACTCAGGGCTTATGCCTGGCTCTCTGCTCAGCAATCACTTCTGGAGAGGCATGGGGGAACATAGGGGAGGTCAGGGATCAGTTCTGGTGTACCACATGCAAGGCAAGGGCCCTACCTTGTGTACTGTCTCTCCTGCCCTTTTTCAATACTCTTAGTCTTCACTAATATAATTATTCTCTTCTCTTATATATCTTTCATCAGATGGAAAAATTTGTACCTAAAACCATTTAATTTATCTCAAATTTGTGGGGACATTTCTCCCGTCGATCTCCAACAAAAGAGATTGACCTAGTGGTGAGTCATTCAAACTATACCCAAATTTATCATTGTAAATGTTTAGACGGTGCCATGTATAGTGAAACCTGGATTTAAGAAAAGTCTATCCTTCTAGTCCCTTTAAACATAAAAAATTCATGTGACTAATATCCATAATTTTTATACTACTTGATAGATATTGCTGATGAAATTAAGTAAAATAAATAGCTGAATTCATTGGAGTTCTTTAATTTGAAATGTTAACTAGATTGACCATATCTCATTTTGACTTGTTGAAAAATTTTCTTCTTTGAAAATTTTCTACCTTGATTATATGTATACACATATATACATATATATTTATATATATGGCTTTTATGTCTATCTGTAAGTTTTCTATTTATATAGTAATGCCTTACACATCAGCAAATGAGAAAGTGTATACTACAGGGACATATTTTACTTACAGAGATAATGGTTATGTCTTTGTCTCTTTATTTGTAAAAATTACTTTAAAATAAGAATGTTGCACATCAGCAGGTCTAGTATAAAACCAATTATTTGAAAACCAGTTTTGTTGTCTGAGTCACCATCAAATTGCAAGGAGACGTGGTTGATGACTGTAATATTTAACAATCTAATATATTTAGAACATTATATGTAAAAAAAAGTATGAATTTTAGTATATAGGTTTTAGGGCCATACCCACTGGTGGCAGGGCTTGCTCATGGCTCTTTGCTCAGGGATCACTTCTGGTGGAGCTCAGGGGACTATGCACAGTGCCTGGGATTGAATGCGTACAGGCATCTACTTTACCTACCATATGATTTCTTCATCCCATCATTTGGTATATTTTAAATCATGTGCTTAGTAGCTTTTCTGGGCAATATTTTCCACTCAATTACTTTAAAAGATTGTAGAGTGAAAGCAAAGAACTTAAAACACCCATTTGGAAAAGTCAAGGGAACCAACAGTTCTTTCACAAATCTGAGAATGCTGAAGAATCAATGCATAATTAAGGTTTTAGCTCATTGATTCAGCGACAAAAAACTTTTTTCTCGATAGGAAATGTCAATGTCAAAAGATTAGACACCCACAGGTTTAACTTTTAGATGCTCAAAAGGAATCTGAAAGAAAGTAGAGTGATATGCATGTTACCCTTTCAGTAACAGTACTGCAAACCTCAGTGTCTATAAGGAAAATGAAAGAGAGAGCAAGACACACACACACACACATACACACACACACACACGAAGTGTCTGCCATAGAGACAAACAGGGGTGGAACTAGGGAAGGTGAGTTAGAGGGAAACCACCACTGGGACATTGGTGGCAGGAAACGTGCACTGGTGAAGGGACTGGTGTTGGAACATTGCATGACTGAGACTCGGTCATGAACAACCTTAACCGTATCTCATGTGATTAAAAAAAAAAAGGTTAGGAAAAAAAAAACTTGTACCTATGGTACAACATTAAATTTTTACTTACTTTAGTTAAATTTTTATGTTTTCACTGAGGTCAACTGTGAATTGAAAATACAATTTCAGAAGCCAGGAAACAGCATTAATCATGACATACTTATAAGATTGAAAATAACTGATGAAATAGTCTATATTCTGAAATAGTCTATAATCTGGAGTAGGTAAACAGTAAATATCGTCCACAAACCTGAACTTCTCTGTAATCGTTTTATTTTCCTGGGTCGTCTCAGGTTTGTAATGCATTGGATTTAAACAGTGGAGTAAGTAAACTTTCAGAAGAGGCTGCCTTCCCTTTTTTTCTCATTGTGAGGGCAAAAGTATGGGACATAGATATCTGACAGTGCATGAGGGTGATTCCTGGTTCTATACTCAGGGGACTCCTGGTTGAGGGAAACACATGGTGACGGGGACTGAGCCCTGACTTCCTACATGCAGAGCTTGTGCTCATCCCTTTCAACTACTTTTCTGGCTCTATCTTGATTTCTGGATAATTTTTGACTTACATTTCTGAGCATAAGATAAAATACTTAGACAAAAGTAACAGATGGGTTTGAATGGGTCTTTCCATATCATACATGTGTTGAATATGAGGACAAAATGAAGTTCATTTAATAAAATCATATTTTAAAATTGTTAAGCTCCAGAGAGAGAGAGAGAGAGAGAGAGAGAGAGAGAGAGAGAGAGAGAGAGAGAGAGAGAAGTAAAAATTGTCTGCTATTGATGCAGGTTGGGGAGGGGGAATCGGGGACATTGGTGGTGGGAAACAGGCACTGGTGGAGGATGGGTGCTGGAGCACTGTATGACTGAAACCCAAATATGATCACTTTTGTAACTGTATATCTCATGGTGGCATAATAAAAATTTTAAAAAATTGTTAAGCTCCTTACCTCTACAATTCCTATTTTCCCATCATCTCTCTGACCATATTGATCCACAAAGGTTTTCATCTCAGGTGATAACTCCTAAAATTACACAAAAGTAGGTAAGAAGCTTGCAAAAGTACAAAATTCAGTTATGCTTGTGAAGATATTGGAACGTTGCAAAAAATCCTGGAATTAAGCCATTTACAACTGTGTATTCTGAATAATTATACTCATAAAATTAAAAACATAATAGCTATATATTATAGTTTTTTTAGAGGGCCACAACAGGCAGTGCTCAGGAGGTTACTCCCGGCTCTGTATTAAAGAATTATTCCAGGCAGTGCACAGGGACCTTTTGGGATACCAAGGATCAAACCTGGGTCAGTTATGTGCAAGGCAAATGCTCTCTACCTGTTGTTCAACTGTATTCATCCCCAGTGTCTACTGATTTTAATGCTAATTATGCTTAAAACTGCTGAATAAATCATGACATTTTCTCTTATTATTCATTTTTTATTGTGCTACACTTTTGAAGATGTAGTCAGTTTTTCTGTTCAAAACTCTCAGTAAATTTAAATAAAATATGCATTGCTAGCATATTTTAAGCATTACTTAATTTTCTTTTAAATGACTGTACTAATTGTCCAATAATAGTTTCCTGAATTTGACATGTTTATCCATGGAAGAAATAACTATGTGTTGTTGGTTTCAAGAAGCAAAAAATGTGAATATTAGTAACTAATTTTGCAAGTAAAGATAGTTTCTGGTAGGGGTATGGTAGTCATTGATTATATAATTAAGAAATTAAATATCATAGAAATGTGTGTCAAATAAATAAGGCAACCTATTTGTAGTTTCATACACTGATGTCCTTTTTTGGCTACTGAATTGTATATGTCTGGGTTCTTTCATTCCGAGAGTAATTTAGGGAACTGTTATCCACTGATTCTTCTTAGCTTTTTTGGTGGGGGGTCATGCCTGGCGGTGCTCAGGGGTTACCCCTGGCTCTTTACTCAGGAATTACTCCTGGCAGTAGTTGGGGAACATTATGAGATGCCAAAGATCTAACCCGGGTTGGCCAGGTGCAAAGCAAACACCCTACTCGCTATACTATCTTCTAGCCCCTTCACTGATTCTTTATTTCAGTTTTTCCTAAGATAATCTCTTTCCAATATATTTCAGTACACAAAAATTTTAATGGATGGTAGTTAACTTTATAAACTTGGCTTCTTTAAAAATAAACCTATTCTACTGCTTATGTAATCCCTCCCCATATAGACAAATTAGAGAGCTCTGACCTGAGAGGTAGTGATCTGAACATAAAACTAGTATTCAGGAAGTTGGATTTACACCCTTGGGTCTCCAACACAGCTCATTTAAAATAGCCCTGTTACACTAACTGAAACCTATTTTAAATAGGTCAGCTTTACTAATGTCCTATTCTGTGTCCTTGGGAAAGTAAATTAAGGTCTTAGTTTTTATCATAACTAAAAAATTAGTGCTTATTACATTTGATACAATATAGATAAGCTGATATAAATTAAGGGCTCTATTAAGGTTTAATATCATTACTTATAGTTCATAAAATCCTTTGAACCAAAGTAACAATCTTTAGAAGAACCTAGCTAACACATTAGAAAAATGATTGGTTATAATATTTTCAAACTTTTTTCTAGTATTAATTGAAATTTATATTTATTACATTTTATTAAAACACCTCTTATGAGAAAATGAGCTTGTTCACCACCTGAATTTTGGAACTCTCAATTATGTTTCTTATATGTAAAATAAACGGAAAACAGGGCTTTAGCTTTTAAATTTAAAGCCATGTAATGCTTGCAGATTTCATCTAGAATACTAGATTTAGCTAGCAGATGACAGTTTGTGAACTTTCTGAGTAATAATTATGTAAAAATGGATGCTTTAAAGAATAGATAATAATAATTAACATAAAATTTATACTAATTAAAACAAAATTTATGCTAAAATGAAAATGCTTCTAAAGGTATATTGAACTATGCTTCATTTATGTTATAGGCATTTAATAGTAATATCAGTAAAACTAGAAATGTCAATGTCTCCATTAATATAATGACATCTGTTACATAATATTTATGTTTTAAAAGGCATGTAAAGAAAAGTGTATTGTATTGGAATCAGTATATAGAAAATTTGCCTAGTAGAAAAACTTCTAAATTTTTCCTACATTTGAAATGTGATAAACATATTTATATTTTATCTAAATTTTAGATTTATTTTACTACCAAAGCCTATATATAATCAAGAAAAGTATTTTAGTCATGATTTTAAGAAACAAGATATAATATATAATCCCATACCTTTGCTCGAGTTTAATATTATTGATGACAATAATTACTTTTCAAATACTATAATATTGGAATGTAGGCAGTAGAAAAGATGATCTCTATAATTTTTAACATGAAAGCATTGCTTCCCAAAATTTACAAATATTAAAATGGAAAGAGAAGAGAATAAATAGAAAAAATGGTGGTTACTAAATATTAAAAATTCTGAGGTGAAAATAAATAAGATTACTTCTAAAAAATTTAAATACTTCTTAGCTGCTGGAATCCTTTTGGAGGTTTTAATCCTAAATTTGTGGAAAGTAAGATTTTCCCCAACCAGGTGTTCTAAATATATGTATACGTTTGAATAAGAAAAGTTAAAAGATAAGTGGAGCAATAAAGATATTGCATGAATATATTTACATAGTAATATATAACAAATGGAGGTATGTGAAGATTGCGCAAACAATATTCTATTTCACTTGATTCCCTTTTTAATTTACTTTTGGATTTGCAAGATATTAAATCTGAGCATAACAATCCAGAGTTTTTATGGTTTTAAATGAAGATATTTACTGATCAGTTAACACCAACTGATCATTTGAAATGCATTATGATATTATGCCATATTTTAGAATCTTCTAGCATTTTTTGATTATGTTATACAGAAATGTGTATCACACAGCTTTCAATATAAATAGGACCAAAATGGTTAATCTGGTTGTAAATTATACACACACATATGCACACATATATTATACATATATATATGCACAAATACACAAACACTAGAGTTGTTGTTCTACTAAAGGATTAAACATACCCATACTTTTATCTATAGGTGTTTTTATATATATATAATTTGTAATATAAAACCACTTTCTAATGGTAATCAGAAAGTTCAAAGACCTCTAAGACTTAATTACTGCAAATCCAACAATGCTTTTTGAAGCACAATCTTACATAAACCCCATAAAATAGAATAATAAAATTCTCAATCCACTTTCTCTGTATAATCACCTCACCTGTGTTTTAAATCTTGGAATATCCTATTTTTATTGTGACAACATCTTTTCTTAACAGATTCATTTGTGCTCAAAGGAAGTCATTCTTAGTAAAAGTTGTCATCTGTTTAATTAACTAGTAACCTAAACCTCAAATACAACTTTTCATCCAACGCTATTACTTGTTTTCCATCAGTGTCACTGATTTTTAAAAATGCATGAATTTCTTCAAATTGCTATGTTTTCCTCCCTAACTTTTGAGTCTCTTAACAGAAGAGATCGCCCTTCACACTCAATTCTTGCTCATTCTGTTTTGTATGTTGGATAACTTTCCCCCAGAACAGCAGGTCAAGACAGGCCATTTTCTCATCTCTAACCACATCAACATCACAGCAAAAACAACTGGCACCTTCCTAAGAGAACCACAATCTGCAGCTCTGTTTCCTGACCACCAAGGGGCAGAAACGTATTTCAACCCCTGCTCCTCACGCAGTTGCAGAGAGGTTAAAAATTACCTAACCTAACTCCGTGTCAGAGGTAATAATCTGCTGAAAGATCTCACGTTTCTCTTAGATACCATTAGAACAAGGACCATAATAAATTCTATTTATATTCGTCAGCTTTGGTTAGAAATAGCAAGTTTTGTTTTTTCCTCGAGAGATCCTTTCCCCTTCTTCCTCCCACCTTCTCCCTCTCTCTCTCTAAAGACTTTAGAATGCACTTCTTTCATCCGCAGTGCATATTTCCATTCCCTGGAAACCTCTTGATTCTGGGACCCTTGAGAGGAAAAAGCTAGAATATTTGCGTTTTAAAGGCGAAGAAATTGTTCTTGCTGAGTAAACTTGGACCTACCAATCCAGCCTTCTTGCGTGCCTGTTGGAGCTCCTGGATCAAGTTCTGCAGCTCTTTTCCTTCCAGGTAACCACTTCCTACAAAGACAGAGACCCCCAGGGTCAGGCACTTATTTCCTTCTTCCCCCATCCCACTTCCAGGCCCCCTGTCTTTGTGCCCATAGGAGAGACGTTTGCTTTGCAAGGATGAAGCGACCTCACGCAGCTGCGCTCCTCTCTGCGGTGTCAAACTTTTAGGTTCACTAAGCGTAACCCAGGGTGGTAGCGACCCAGAAATCTGGTCTCAGAAACTTGGGGGCGCAGTCTCCCAGTCTCTGATATTCCTCACTTGCTCCTTTGCTCCCCACCTTTCTCCCCTAATCTTACCATTCTTGGAGAGGGAAAAACAAAGTTTAAGTTTTGGGGAAAAACAGGAGAAATGCCCAACTTTCACGAGGCGGCCAGCCAGCCTCGGGAAACGGCAGCAAATTAAGGCGAAGTAAAGCCAAGCGAGGATACTGGGATGGGGAGGTCTAGGAGAGGGGGAGGGATGGGGAAAGGACATGGGTGAGGGTCTTCAAATAACGGGGGTAAAAAGGAGAGAAGATAATCACCGTCTGCGTCGAAATGAAGCCAGATCTCGAAAAACTGTGAGGCTGTGATGAGCGATGACTGCAGGTGGGATTCTGCCATTGTACAGCGGAAGGTGTGTGTGTGTGTGTGTGTGTGTGTGTGTGTGTGAGAGAGAGAGAGAGAGAGAGAGAGAGAGAGAGAGACAGAGACAGAGACAGAGAGAGAGAGAGAACGGTGCTGAGTGTGTGTGCGTGTGTGTGTATGCCTCTGTGTGTGTGTGTGTGTGTGTGTGTGTGTGTGTGTGTGTGTGCCTGTGCCTGTGTGCGTGCCTGTGTGTAGGAGTCTGGGCTGCCAGGGAGCAGGGCGCGGGCGCTGTCCGCGGTGCTGCTCAGCTCCTGTGCTCTCCCGAGTTCTCTCCCCACCCCGCACCCAGTTCTCAGTATTTATCCAGATGGGCCGAGCCCGGCCACGCCTCCTCCAGCCTCCCAGGCATCACTCCCGCCTCTTGCCTGCACCAACCTTCCTCCCCCTCCCTCCCTTTCTCTCTCTCTCTCTCCTCTCTCCTCCCAGGAAAGCCAGCTGGAGCAGGAGTTTGAGAGTGTAGGAAGCAGCAGGTGGTGGGAGAACCTAAGCTCGTAGATTGCACGCAGGAAAGACTCCTGCTCCCTGGCCTTCTCCTGGTTCAGCAAGATCTTCTTCCACCGGAATGATGAACACGGAAAGGCTTGGCTTTGCAGAGGGAGGAGAGTTGAAGCGGAGAAACACACGATTAGATTAGCTTGAATATGAATTGAGGGCGCTCTCAGACATTTTCTTTTTTTTGAAGAGTAAAAAAAAAGCTTTACAAGTGTTAGATCTCCTCAATTGATGTATATAGTATTTTTGACGTCAATAGCTACTTGATGCTGTGCTTATAGGATGGTTTAAATGAACAAGTTTGAGAGCGTGAAAAAGCAGGACTATTTTTTAAAAAATATTTTATTATACCACCGTGAGATATACAGTTGCAGAGATGTTCATGTTTGGGTTTGGATTATACAGTGTTCCAGCACCCATCCCTCCACTAGTGCCCATTCCCCACCACCAATGTCCCTCCCCCTCCCCTAGCCGGCCTCTATGGCAGGTTCTTTATCTCTTTTCTCTCTTTCTCTTTCTCTTCTCTCTCTTCCTTCTTTTACACATTGTGGATTGCAATACATACAAATAGAGGTTATCATTTGTATCTTTTTGAAAGCAGGATTATTTTTTTCAATTTTAAATAGAACAGTTATAGTAAAGGCATAGATTTAAACGATAAAATCTTAAGATACTAGAGAAGGGAGAGCTCTTAGAGATCCTCTATTTTACTTTCTCTGAGTTTGGAGGCAATGAGTGAAGTAGAGAAATCCAAGAACTGGCTCATTCTTAAGGGAGTCAGTGGGTTTTGCTAATGCTCTGAATGCTCCATCCAGTGGCATTAGTGACAATTCTCTTCTTTTTATGTCAAGCTTCAGTCGAAGATTCCAGGATCTGGAAGTTTCAAAATTGGAAAAGTTACTTAAGTACCTACACGTTCGTTATTTTAATGCAATAAGTACCATTTTCAGATTCTCTTCTTTTTTATGTCAAACTTCAGTTGAAGATTCCAGGATCAGGAAGATTCAAAATTGGAAAAGTTACTTAAGTACCTACACGTTCATTATTTTAATGCAATAAGTACCATTTTCAGATTATTATTTACATAAATACTTCTAGAGTATTTGATTCTGAATCTTTTGAGATCTTGAGATTCCACTGATAAAGTGCCCAAGTAGAAAGATAAAAAGCAAAATGCAGGTACAACAGAATATCTGAATAACTATAGACTTAAAGTGATAAATTAATAAATTAAATAAGTAATCCACCAAACTATTTTTTGACCTTGAAACTGAGTAAGTTTCTCAACAAGTAACTTTTATATAACTTCAAATTTATTCTTTCCTGCTTTTAAAATTGGAATCACTATGAGATACACAGCTCAAGTTGTTCATGAATGGATTTCAGACATATTTATCATTGAAGCTATGGTTGTGCCTTTAGCAAATTTGTGAAACATTTTATGTGCATCTTTTCCAGAGATTTATTCTTATGAGACTGGCCTAGTCCAATAAAATTTTCAAAGGAATTATTGCCTCTACAGGACTTTGCACTACATAAATTATTTTTATTTTTTATTTTTATTTATTTGTTTTTTGCTTTTATGGGTCACACCTGCAATGCTCAGGGGCTATTCCTGGCTCTCCACTCAGGAATTACTCCTGGCAGTGCTCGGGGGCCATATGGGATGCCGGGGATTGAACCCAGGCCAGCATAGGCCGGCCGCATGCAAGGCAAATGCCCTACCTGCTGGGCTATTGCTCCGGCCCCTGTACTATATAAATTATTTTTATTTCTGTTACTTTATTTGACTCTCATAGTCTTTGAAGCTATTATGCAAAGAAACACTATATTTTTATTTTACCTGTTAGGTAAATACTGTAATCATAGATTAGGCATTCATCAAATGTTCCGTTATTTATCCTTCATTCAACCAATGGACATTTATTGGCATATGTGAAATGTTGCTAAACACCGAAAATAAGTAAAATGCATGGTGCATGGTTTCTTGAAACATCTTTTCTTTCTTTCTTTCTTTCTTTCTTTCTTTCTTTTCTTTCTTTCTTTCTTTCTTTCTTTCTTTCTTTCTTTCTTTCTTTCTTTCTTTCTTTCTTTCTTTCTTTCTTTCTTTCTTTTCTTTCTTTCTTTCTTTCTTTCTTTCTTTCTTTCCTTTCTTTTTTCTTTCTATCATTCTTTCCTTTCTTTCTTTCTTTCTTTCTTTCTTCCTTCCTTTCCTTCCTTCCTTCCTTCCTTTCTTCCTTCCTTTCTTTCTTCCTTTCTTTCTTTCTTTCTTTCTTTTCTTTCTTTCTTTCTTTCTTTCTTTCTTTCTTTCTTTCTTTCTTTCTTTCTTTCTTTCTTTCTTTCTTTCTTTCTTTCTTTCTTTCTTTCTTTCTTTCTTTCTTTCTTTCTTTCTTCCTTCCTTCCTTCCTTCCTTCCTTCCTTCCTTCCCTTCCTTCCTTCCTTTCTTTCTTTCTTTCTTTCTTTCTTTCTTTCTTTCTTTCTTTCTTTCCTTCCTTCCTTCCTTCCTTCCTTCCTTCCTTCCTTCCTTCCTTCCTTCCTTCCTTCCTTTCTTTCTTTCTTTCTTTCTTTCTTTCTTTCTTTCTTTCTTTCTTTCTTTCTTCCTTTCTTTCTTTCTTTCTTTCTTTCTTTCTTTCTTTCTTTCTTTCTTTCTTTCTTTCTTTCTTTCTTTCCTTCCTTCCTTCCTTCCTTCCTTCCTTCCTTCCTTCCTTCCTTCCTTCCTTCCTTCCTTTCTTTCTTTCTTTCTTTCTTTCTTTCTTTCTTTCTTTCTTTCTTTCTTTCTTTCTTTCTTTCTTTCTTTCTTTTTTCTTTCTTTCTTTCTTTCTTTCTTTCTTTCTTTCTTTCTTCCTTCCTTCCTTCCTTCCTTCCTTCCTTCCTTCCTTCCTTCCTTCCTTCCTTCCTTCCTTCCTTCCTTCCTTCCTTCCTTCCTTTCTTTCTTTCTTTCTTTCTTTTTCTTTCTTTCTTTCTTTCTTTCTTTCTTTTCTTTCTTTCTTTCTTTCTTTTCTTTCTTTCTTTCTTTCTTTCTTTCTTTCTTTCTTTCCTTCCTTCCTTCCTTCCTTCCTTCCTTCCTTCCTTCCTTCCATTTTTTTGGGGGAGCCATACCTTGTGATGCTCAGGGGTTATTCTTGGCTCTCCACTCAGGAATTCTGGCAGTGCTCAGGGGACCATGTTGGATGCTTTAGAGAAAACCAAGGTGGTGCAAAACGCCCTACTAGCTGTGTTGCTTAAAGTTTTTTAATTTCTTGAAGTTTTATAGTCACATACATACATATATATCTGTATATATATATACATATATATATATATATATATATATATATCTGTGAGTCTCCCTGAGCACTGCCAGAGTAATTCCTGAGCAAAGAGCCAGGAGTACCAACACAATGTAAGTATGTACAAGGTACTATGTAGGCCCTACATCTCCTAACTTTTTGCTTGTATAGCAGTTGAAACATAAATTTTACAAAATTCCAAGATAAAAAACAGGTAAAACTTTTTCTTTTGTGAGCATGTTTGATTATAAGAGCGAATGCTCATGGGAATGAAAACCAATAGCTTTTGCAAACTCATTGTAATTCCTGAAAAAATAATTCTAATAAAAGTCCTGTGTGCCACTATATTAGCAGCAGGAACTTTGATAAATATGGCACATGTACTTGGAAGCAATGCAATCTCAGAACAAACTGAAGGGAATGAGAAAATATTGGTTATGGGATAATTTAAATAAGTTCTGTGATGTTTTCAATAAAAAGTTGACAATATTTAGACTTTGTATAGTTCTAAGACAAAGAAAAGTGCCCAAACCTCAGCACTCTGCATACAAACCCAAAGCAAAGAAACATAAATTACTCAACGTAATGGAAGAACCTGGCAGAGCCTGGCAAACTACCCGTGTCTTATTGGATATGCCAAATACCAGCAACAATTATAGACCTCATTCCCATGACCTGATGGAATCATTTGAGGCTCTTTATGTTTCTGGAGGAGCAGATGCCCTTGGGCTACACTAGCATGTGACGGACGTATGGAGATGTTACTGGTGCCCGCTCTTCTGAGGAATTCATGGTTTCACTTGTTTGTGTTTACTGAAAGTAAACTAAATTTCAACAACGGCATTAGGAACAATATCTTGCTTTTTTTATGTTCTCCCTATGCAGGAAAGGTAGAAGCCCTTGCACTGATGTATCACAGAAAATGTTTAATTCTGGCATGCTAGGAAGCAACGGGAAAGAACTATGCTTCATTCTGGGTGCAACAGTTTTAGAAAAGGAGTTGACCAAATGGAATGCTGGGAGGGAACAGAAGGAAGTCTTAGAATCAATTTGCGGCAAATTGTGAAGCGAAATGGTGCAGCTTGGCTTGCATGGAGAGCTTCCTGGAAATATTAGGGCTGGACGTTATGAGAAGGCACCAATTGAATCTTTTGTGTAATTTAAAGTTTACTTCTCTATTGATTAAATCTCTTTTACAAAAATGGACAGTGATTGATGGGTGGAACTGTTCTCCTCCAGAACACTCATGGCCTTGGTCAAAAGAACTCACTCAGGACTACAGAGTATACAAGGGACAACATTCTTAACTCCCTGTGGCCATTCCTAATTCAGTCCCCAGACAACCTGGGGTTTCATTTACCCTGGTTTGACGGACCTGATCCCTTGAGCACGGAGTCCCACTTTGAAAATTATTTATTTACCACAAAAAGTATATCATTCAGGAGGCTTCAGGGGCAAATGGCATGTGGTCTCTCCTTATAGGGCTTCACAGGTTAGCAGGAAAGAAATTGGAGTAAAGGATGAATGACGAGCTGTGAATGATTTGTGGGAGAAATGCCTGGACTAGTGGCATTTCACTCTGTGACCTCTGAAATCATTCAAAGCTCTTTAATCATATAATATTTTGATTTATACTGGTCTGATGTTTTATAATAGTTTACATTTGTAAAATACATCCAGTTAAGAGAATAGACTGCGATCTTAAGGGTGAAATGATTTTCTTTTGACTAACCGACACCTTAGGTTGATTCTGAAGTGGTTGGCCTCATTAAAAACAGATTTTACCAAGTTTTGCAATATAGAAAATGCTAAAGTCATTAATCCTTTAGGATTTTTTTTATCTTTATTTTATTTTATTTATTTTTTTATTTTTTATTATACCACAGTGAAACATACAATTACAAAGGTGATCATAATTGGTTCTTGGTAATACAGTATACCAGCACCAATCCCTCCACCAGTGCCCCATTTCCACCACCAATGTACCCCACCCCCTCCTGCCCACCCCCATGCTGCCGTAATAGCAGGTACTCCAGTTTCCTCTCTTTCTCTCTCTGTCTCTCTCTCTCTGTCTCTGCATCTCTCTGCCTCTTATTTTACACATTGTGGCTAGCCCTGCAGGTATTTAGAGTTTATCACTTAAATCTCTTTGTGTATATTCAATGGTGAGTCTTAATCTGCCATTACCATTTCCCACATTTAGTAAAACACTGGTATCTATTTATGTCCTATTAATGAATGCAGTCATTCTATATTTGTCCTTTTCCTTCAGACTAATTTCACTTAGCATTATAGTCTCCATGTCCATCCATTTGCAGGTAAATTTCATAATGTCATCTTTTCTGACAGCTGCATAGTATTCCATGGTGTAGATGAACCACAGTTTCTTTAGCCAGTCCTCTGTTCTCGGGCATTTAGGTTGTTTCCAGATTCTAGCTGTAGTGAATAGCGCATAGATGAATAAAGAAGTACAGATAGTGTTTCTGCTATGTGTTTTTCGGTCTCTCGGGTATATTCCCAGGAGTGCTATTGCTGGATCAAATGGAAGCTCAATATCTAGTTTTCAGAGGAATGCCCATATTGTTTTCCAAAAGGGCTGGACCAGTCGGCACTCCCACCAACAGTGGATCAGAGTCCCTTTTTCCCCACATCCACTCCAGCACTGGTTGTTCTTGCTGTTTTGGATGTGTGCCAGTCTCTGTGGTGTGAGATGGTACCTCATTGTTGCTTTGATTTGCATCTCCCTGATGATTAAAGATGAAGAACACTTTTTCATATGCCTTTTGGCCATTCGAATTTCTTCTTTTTTGGAAGTTTCTGTTCATTTCTTCTCCCCATTTTTTGATGGGGTTGGCTGTTTTTTCTTGTGGAGTGCTACCAGTGCCTGATATATCCTGGATATTAACCCCTTGTCAGATGGGTATTGGGTGAATATCCTTTCCCACTCTGTGGATTGTCTTTGTATCTTGGTCACCGTTTTTTTTTGAGGTGCAGAAGCTTTTTAGTTTTATATAATCCCATTTGTTTATCTTTGCTTCCATTTGCTTGGTCAGTGGTGTGTCATCTTTAAAGATACTTTTCGTTTCGATGTCGTAGAGCCGTTTCTCCTATGTTTTCTTCGATGTACCTTATAGATTCATGTCTGATGTTGAGATCTAGAATCCATTTTGATCTGACTTTTGTGCATGGCGTTAGAAGGAGGTCTAAGTTCATTTTTTTACATGTAGCTGCCCAGTTTCCCCAGCACCATTTGTTGAAGAGGCTTTCTTTGCTCCACTTAATATTTTTTTGCTCCTTTATCGAAGATTAAGTGGTTGTATATTTGAGAATGTGTTTCAGGATACTCAGTTCTATTCCATAGGTCTACAGGTCTGTCTCTATACCAATACCACACTGTCTTAATTACAACTGCTCTGTAGCAGAGCTTGAGGTTGGGGAAAGTGATACCTCCCATCTTCTTTTTTCCCAAGGATTGCTTTAGCTATTCGTGGGGTTTTATTATTCCATACAAATTTTAGGAGTGTTTGTTCAATTTCTTTGAAGAACATCATGGGTATCTTTATAGGGACCGCATTGAATCTGTATAAAGCTATAGGGAGTATTACCATTTTGATAATGTTAATCCTTCCAATCCATGAGCAGGGAATATGTCTCCATTTCCTCAGGTCTTCTTTTATTTCCTGAAGTAACGTTTTGTAGTTTTCTTTGTAGAGATCCTTTACATTCTTTGTCAAAATGACTCCTAGGTATTTGATTTTCTGCGGTGCAATTGTGAATGGGATAGTTTCTTTAATGTCCCTTTCTTCTCTTTCGCTGTTTGCATATAGGAAGGCCATTGACTTTTGGGTATTGATTTTGTACCCTGCTACTCTGCTATAGGAATGTATTATTTCTAGGAGCCTCTTGGTAGAGAGTTTCCGGGTTTTCCAGGTATAATATCATGTCATCTGCAAATAGTGATAACTTGGCTTCTTCCCTTCCTATCTGGATGCCCTTAATGTCTTTTTCTTCCCTGATTGCTATGGCAAGTACTTCCAGTACTATATTGAGTAGAAGTGGTGAGAGTGGGCAGCCTTGTCTTGTCCCTGATCTTAAGGGGAAGGCTTTCAGTTTTTCCCCATTGAGAATGATGCTCACTGTGGGCTTGTAGTAGATGGCCTGGATTATCTTGAGGAAGGTTCCTTCAATCCCCATTTTACGGAGAGCTTTCATCATGAACGGGTGTTGAATCTTGTCAAATGCCTTCTATGCATCTATTGATATGATCATATGATTTTTATTTTTCTTTTTGTTGATATGATGTATTTTGTTGATTGACTTGCGAATGTTGAACCATCCTTGCATTCCCGGGATGAATCCCACTTGGTCATGGTGTATAATCTTTTTGATGACTCTTTGGATTCTATTTGCTAGTATTTTGTTGAAGATCTTAGCATCTGTATTCATCAGGGAGATTGGTCTGTAGTTTTCCTTTTTTGTGGCATCTTTGTCTGCTTTGGGTATCAGGGTGATATGTGCCTCGTAAAAGCTATTTGGGAGTGTTTTTGTTTCTTCAATTTGTTGGAAGAGCTTAAAAGAATTGGGAGTAGGTCCTCTTTAAAGGCTTTGTAGAATTCACTGGTGAATCCATCTGGACCTGGGCTTTTGTGTTTGGGGAGACACTTGATTACCGATTCTATTTCCTCGATGGAGATAGGTTTGTTGAGGTATTCCAAATCTTCTTGTTGCAGACTTGGGAAGCTATAGGAATTCAGGAATTTGTCCATTTCTTCTAGGTTTTCTTGTTTTGTGGCGTAGAGGCTCTCATAGTAATATCTGATGATCTTTTGAATTTCTGTGGTTTCTGTTGTGATGTCCCCATTTTCATTTCTGATTCTATTTATTTGGGTTCTCTCTTTTCCTTTTCTTACAAGTCTTGCAAGTGGTTTGTCAATCTTGTTTATTTTTTCAAAGAACCAGCTTTTGGTTTCGTTGATCTTCTGGATTGTTTTTTGACATTCCATCTCATTGATTTCTGCTCTAAGTTTTATTATTTCTTTTCTTTCTTTTTGGGTTGGGCTCCTTTTGTTGATCACTCTCTAAGATCTTAAGTTGTGAAGTCAGACTGTTTATGATGGCCTTTTCTTCTTTTCTGATAAATGCTTGAAGAGCTATGAACTTGCCTCTTAACACTGCTTTTGCTGTATCCCACAAGTTCTGGTAATTTGTGTCTTCAGTCTCATTTGTTTCCAGGAATCTTTGGATTTCCTCTTTGATTTCTTTTATGACTTGCTGGTTGTTCAGCAGTGAGCTGTTTAGTTTCCAGGTACTTGGTATTGGTCTCTGTTTTTGTGTACAATTAACTTCTATTTTCAGTGCCTCATGGTCTGAAAAAAGTAGTTGGCACAATTTCTATCTTCTTGATTTTATGGAGGTATGATTTATGGCTCAGCATGTGATCTATTTTGGAGTATGTTCCATGGGCACTGGAGAAGAAAGTGTATTCAGCTTTTTGGGGATGAAATGCCCTGTATATGTCTACCAGCCCTCTTTCTTCCATCTCTTCTTTAAGGGCCAGTATTTCCTTGGTAAGTTTCAATCTTGTTGATCTATCCAGGGTTGATAGAGCAGTGTTGAAGTCTCCAACTACAATTGTGTTGCTGTCAAAGTCTTCTTTGAAGTCTATTAGTAGTTGTTTTAGGTATTTTGCTGGCCCCTCTTTAGGTGCATATATGTTTAATAGCATGATTTCTTCCTGATATATGCATCCCTTGACTATTAAGAAGTGACCTTCACTGTCCCTTCTGACCTTCTTCAGCCTGAAGTCTATGTTGTCAGATACCAGTATGGCTACCCCAGCCTTTTTGGATGGGTTGTTTGAATGAAGGATTGTTTTCCAGCCTTTCATTTTTAGCCTGTCTTTGCTCCGATTGTTCAGGTGTGTTTCTTGCAGGCAGCAGAATGTCGGATTCAATTTTGTGATCCATTGTGCCACTCTGTGTCTCTTAACTGGTGCATTTAGACCATTGGCATTGAGAGAGATTATTGTCATGGGATTTTTGTGCCATCTTTCTGAATAGGTTGGTTGTTCTTTTGGGTTATGTCTCGTCTTATAGTAGATCTTTCAGTCTTTCTTTTAAGGTTGTTTTTGATTTTACAAAGTTCCTAAGCTGTTGTTTATCCAAGAAGTTGTATATCTGTCCTTCAAATCTGAGCGAGAGTTTAGCCGTAATCCTTTAGGATTAATAAGAATTTTAATCTATTATAAATGTATCTTTCTCATTCTTGTATCTTTGATCTACTGATGTATCATACAGAGTATTTTGCAGCTTTTAAGTTGCTCTGTGATAATACATTTAAATCAATGATATTTTATACTTTAAGAAATTTATTAATTACTTTTACATTCTTATCCCCTGTTCCCATTTTTCTTTCTTTCTTTCTTTCTTTTTTGCTTTTTGGATTACACTGGTGATGCTCAGAGCTTACACGTGGCTCTGCACTCAGGAATTACTCCTGGCGTGCTCAGGGGACCCTATCAGATGCTAAGGATCAAACCTGTGTTTATCCTATGGAAAGCAAAAGCCCTACCCCTTGTATTATCACCCTAGCCCCTTAATTCATTCTTAATCATAACAAAAAGAAACCCAGCCCCACAACAAATAACATTTAAAACATGTAATTGACAGCTTATACAAAATGATACTCTTTTATAACAAAACTTTATTATTCGTTTAATAAAATATTATTATTATGATGTCATGGTTATGACTGTGTTAATCCTAATGCTTTTGAAATGTAATGTTACTGCAGCTCCACTTCCACCTTCTTCAAGGCACTGTTTCACTGTCCTTATGTCACTTCTAGTCCAGCACTTCCATCCTTAGCCGGCTGCTCTCCTCCTACTCCCAACTTAGTAAATTCAGTTAGCTAGTCATAGTTCAAGGGCTTGTTTTCTGTGAGTACTTTCCTTTCTTTTGAGTTGCTTTTTGTCTTTGTATGTACCATGTATGAGAAAGATCATCTGGCATTTGCTCTACCTTTTAGCTTAACATAGCACCCTCTAATTCTATTCGAATTGTAGCAAAATGCAAGACTTCCTTATAGCTCACAGTATTGCATGTTATCTATTTCTTGCAATTTCTTTATCCACTTATCATTGTTGGACATGTGGCTTACTTATTTATTGTTGATTTTTCTGAGTACTTTAAACATCTTGATATTAGCTCTTTGCAAGATGTATGACATGGAAATATTTCCTAGCATATTAGAATATCTTTTGATATTAGACATCATTTCTCTTTAGCTTGATGTCATGCCATTTGTGGATTTTTGCTTTCATTTTCTTTGCCGGTCTTTCAAATATTTGACAACCCTTCTGAGATAAATTCATGGAGAGTTCTGCTTGTTTCCTTTTGCATATTCTTTAGAAAGCATAACATGACAAAGAGTGGTAATATTCACCACTTAAATCAGGTGTGTGTGCACTTTCATGACCCTTCTTTGCCTTCCTCCCAGATCTAGCCTTGATTTCCTGTCTCTAGGCAACCAGTGAGCTGCATTTGTCACTATAGATCAGTTTGCATTTTCTAGGATTTCATTAAGGGAGGATTTATAACACAGATGCCTTTTGGGGGGTATAGCTTCCTTTATTCAAAATACCTATTTTTAGCTTTATGTAATCACTATCTGTATTTATCAACAGTAGCTTTGGAAGAGAGGGTAGGCCACTCTCAGAGGTGCTCAGGACAACATATGGTGCTTAAAATCAAACCAGGGATGACCATATGCAAATCTAGTCCTGCATCCTGGTACTTTCAGGCTCTCAATATTTGACCTTTAGAATTGCTGAGTAGTGGTCTTTTTTAAAAATTAATTATTTCATTTTAAAAATATTTATTTAAACACTATGATTTGCAAAGTTGTTCACAGTACAGTTGTTTAAAGTATTCAATATTCCAACACCAGTCCCACTACCAATGTGCCCTTACCATCACCAAAGATATTAAAATTTTTTAAGTACCATAATTACAATAGTATAATTATCATAGTTTTGATGAACAAAATCACTTTACAAAACTTCACCACCACTAAAGTGCCTCAGACGTCCATCTCTGCCTTTATGTAACTTCTAGTTCTCCTCTTCATTCCTCTCCTCCTCTATGTATATAAAGTACATTGAGGAAAATATATTCAGAAATCATATCTTGGTACATAATATATTATGTAGCACTGAGTATTAAAAATAAAATTCAAGGGAGTTTAGTACAATCGAAGGTCTTTTGCAACATTGAAGTTCTATGGTATTATGGAATAAGTAAATCAGAACCCTCCCATGAAGAGGATTATTGAGTGACTGCAACGTAGCATTCACCTCCTGATGCTTTCATAAAGAATTTTTTTAATCTACATAGTCCCTATAAGAACAGCAGAGGGAAAATAGAGGGAGGTTAGAGTGAGAGATCTAAATTGGAGAATATTCACTATTGAAATAACACATTTGTTTAAGTAGCTGGTAAAGGGCTCAGGAAACTTGCCTGTTTTCGTATCTGAAAATATCAAGATCAGTTGTCAATATGAATATTGAGACCAAGCATATTTTGTATACTCATATAGTCCTCAGGACACAAGGTACTTATTTTGTACCTTTTACAAAATATTAAATATAAATTAAATTTATATATAAATATATGTTTATTTATCACTGTATCACTGTCTTCCGTTGTTCATGATTCGTTCGAGCGGGCACCAGTAACATCTCTATACATCCTGTCACAAACAAGTGTAGCTCAAGGGCATCTGCTTGCCCCAGGGACAGGAGAAGCCACAAACTATTCTTCAGGTCATGGAATTGAGGTCCATAATTGTTACTAGTTTTTGGCATAACAAATAAAACAAGGGTACCTTGCCAGGCTTTGCTGTGTAGGTGGTATAGTCTCAGTAGAAGGCTCTCATCTCGAGTATTTACTGATGAAACTTATAGGGAAAGATCAGGTTTTTGCTTGGATGGAGCTCTGAGGAACTATGGATGAAAACCATATGATGAAAACCTCATCAACATCCTCAGATGTTGAGAATAACTGACCGCATAATGTGTGGTTTGCTCTGGCTTCCTGCTAGGCTCACTGGGATGATGGGCATCAGTTAGAACCTGTCTAGAACTGTATACAGTGTATAAATGTGAAAGTGCATAAATACAATGGGATGTCCCCAAGAAAACCCACTTTTTTAATATAAATGCTTATTTATATATAAATTAAATTTAAATATAAATTAAAGTGCAATTATGTAATTGTGTACAATTAACAATTGCACTTTAGATAAAATAAATGTGTTATTAATTTAGTATGAAAGTAATTGGGAGTTCTTTAAGAACATATGGATCTCAATGAATGAAACAGAGCATTTTGCTCACATGTATTTAACATAATCCCATGTGTGCTTTCTTTTTTATCTGAGTGGCCATTAATATCACTTGAGAAAATATTAATTTCAGTAAGTTGTTAGAACTAGGTGGGTCCTTAACAAGTAGGATCAGACTTAAAATGAATACTGTAAATTCTAAATTGTATCATTTCAATGTTATTGTTATGGAGAGAGTCCTATTATGTGACTAAAAAACAAATACATTGTATGACTGCATTTCAGTAAAGTTAATGTGGAAAAAAGTACCAGAGCACATAGCTTGAAAAGGTTAAGTAGTTCATCATGTGATTACGATGAACTTGAAGTAGGTCTATATTTCCATTGAGGGTGATAAGGAAACTAATTAGCATAATTAGAATTTGTTGGAGCAAACTGCTATCCAGCTGCAGAATTACCCAAAAGAGATCATTTGCCATGTTATCCTTTATACTGATTTTCAGTTAACCACTTTTGGGGGCTTCAGCAGTTCTAATGACAAATTTGGTGTTTGATTCCCAAATGTCATTTTTTAATAACATTAGTGGGTATAATGAGTAAACAGTGAGGAAAATGATTTCCCTTTGCAGTTATCAAAAACTGAAAAATGAGAGAAATTACAAACAAGTAAATTGTATTTCTTTGCTCTTTATTTACTGAATAATATGCCGGGAAGTTTGGTTTGTTTATTTGCTAGTGGGTAGAACACAAGTGCTTTCAACATTCTTTTAAATTTAAACTGTTATCATATTTTTTAATTAACAATATTTTTCAAATGCAGTTTAAGTTAACACTTAATTCATAACCTGGCTGGGAACTTTGTTGGATAACGAGTGTCATAAAATGTAAAATTAGGGGCTGATGTAATAGTACAACAGGTAGAAAGTTTGCTTCGCATGCAGCCAATCTGGGTTCTATCTCAGGCATCCCATATGGTCCCAGAGCACCACCAGAGATAATTTGTGAGTGCAGTCAGGAGTAACCGCTGAGCATCACCAGGTGTGACTCCAAAACTTAAAAAAAATTAAAATCCAATGAGACAGCAGATATGTGATGAGAGCTACAATAAACAGAAATTAACCTGAATACACATTAAATTGTGTATTTAAGTATTAATTATTAATGCAATTTTGCATATTAAGCATACAAATTTGCATCCATACAAATTATGTGCTTATTTATATACTATCTATATGTATACAGTTATGTATACATATATATGTATACATACATATATATGTATATATATGTATATACATATATAGTACATATATATGTATATACATACATATATATACATATATATATGTATGTATATATATATATAGATAGTTATACTCTCTATATATACAGTTATGTGTACCTAGGTCGAGAAATCAACATGATGAATGACCTAAAACCTGAGCTGCGCAGGAGGAAGAGAGCGGCATGGAATGCCTTCAAAGGCATCGAAGAAATAGCTAAAAGGACTAAGAACCTCCTGCTCGGGCACATCTCTTCGACTCCACCGTTCTCCCTGCATTAACATACGCCTCAGAGACCTGGGCCCTATGAAAGCAGGATGAGAATGCTATTCGGGTCTCCCAGAGAGGAATGGAAAGAGCTATGCTTGGAATATCACGTCTCACTCAAGTGAGAGAAGGAATCGGAGGTCTGACCTCTATCACTGTTCCAGAGTCAGGGATGCTGTCTCATTTGCCAAGACATCGAAAATCAGATAGGCTGGACATGTAATGTGATTTGGAGACAACCGCTGGACTAGAGCCATTGCCGACTGGATCCCACGGGATGTCAAAAGATCATGTGGCCGCCCACCTACAAGATGGTCAGACTTCCTTGTAAAGACCCTGAAGCAACGGTTTGAGGCTCTTCATATTCCTGAATCAACCAGATGCCATTGGGCTACATTGGCATGTGATAGGGTCCAATGGAAATGTTACTGGCACCCGCTCAAGCAAATCGATGAATAACTGGGATTCAAGTGATCAAGTGATCAAGTGATGTATACATATATCCCTGCATATATATATATATATATATATATATATATATATATATAAATACCTTGAGCCATACTTTTCTTACTATTTAGTTCTTACTTTTCTAGTAAAAAGACTATTTTATCTTACTTTTATTTTCAAAATCATACTTCAGTTTTATGTTAAAATTCCTTAGATTGTTCCTTCCAAAGCTTTGCAACAGAACTATGTAAGTTTTAAATGCAATAATTTTATTTACTTAAAAACTCTTATTCTGAAGTCCTTGATAAGTCTCAATAATCTTTATAACAGTATGAACTCACATTTAGATTAGATGAATACTATTAAATCTTTTAGGAATTCATCCATCAAATTAGATATAAAATAATCCCTTTGTTGTACCTTGAAATGTTAATTTCAAAGATGGAGGAGGTACAAATTTGAAATTTGTACTATTTCACATGTTCATATATATCATCACACTTTTAATTTGAAGTCCAAAATAGTTTTTATTTAATACACATTTTCAATTCAAGCAAGACATTCCATTGGCTATTCATATATAATATGATTACTGAAGAAAAAGACTCTCACTTTTATCATTTGCCTTCTAGTTGTTCATCAATTTGTTTGAACAGGCACCAGTAACATCTCTGTTGGTCCCTGTTGCGTGCTAGTGTAGCCCAGGGCATCTGCTCACTCCAGGAACACAAGGAACCTGAAACCATTCATTCAGATCATGGGAGTGAGGTCTATTATTGTTACTGTTTTTAGCATATCAAATACGACACGGCTAGCTTGCCAGGCTCTGACGTGTGGGTGGAATACTACTGGTAGTAAGTAGGCTCTCAGTTCTTGCATTTACTGATGAACCATGCGGCTGCTTTGCTGCCACATGCAATGGGAAGAGCCAGTCACAACTCTGCCACGTGTATCTGTGTGTCTGGTTCCATATTTTCTACAGAAATAAAGAATTGTGGTCTGAGTTTTCACCAACTTTTCAAACCAGGTTCACCAAACCAGAAGTAATATATGTTTTTTCAGCTGTGTTTTTGAAGGTGGTAAGATCTGACCAATGAATTCTAATTTCGTTATTGCCAAAATGAATGATACTATTTCAACCAATTATTTAACTACTCTGTATATTGGTTTACTTACCTATAAACTGAAGAGGTAAGAATGCATATTTGTGTTGATAGCAAGATAGGCAATAGAATAATATAAGATAGAACACACTTATTCCAAGAGTTAAGAATTCAACTGAGACAGGTTAATTTTGTAGAAATTGGTGATCTTTGAACCATCAGTGAACTCTCTCTGGAATCAGAAAATATATCCTCTAGTTAAAACCCATTTTTCCTGTTTTTGCCTTTTTCTCTTTATTACCCTGTATTATCAGTCCAATATTTTAGCCCCCTCATTTGTTAAAGAAAATATATTTTACACTTGATCACTTGCCTTCCTGTTGTTCATTGGTTTGCTCAAGCGGGCACCAGTAACATCTCCATTCATTGGGAATGAGGTCCATTATTGTTATTGTTTTTGGCATATTGAATACACCATGGCTAGCTTGTCAGGCTCTGCCGTTGGCTCTGGATTTATTCCTTGGTGCCCAGTCTGCTGTCAGGCTAGATACATTCTCATCTCCTTCCTTTTCTCCTCCTCGATGGATAGAGCAATTTGTCTTCAGGCCCATTGAGTACTGGAAGAGGGCAGTGGGGCTCATGAAACGGTCCAGGATGGGGTTTAGGGTTTAGGTTGGGGCTTAGGTTTATGGGCTACTCTGATCTATTTCTGTTCTTGCATTGACCATCTGAATTTCTGGAACGTGGTTGGTTTCTGCTAATTTGATGTACCACCACAGGAAGAGCAGTAGCAGCTCTGCCCCGTGTGTCAGTGTCTCTGGATCACAGCCAACAGCCCCGGAGCCATTTGAGGGCGGGTCCATTAGGGCCTCCCAGAATGGACAGAGGTGGGGAAGAGGGACCCCAGTTTCATCTCCACAGAAGCCCGGTGTATATTTCTAATACATATGAATATCTGTATAAGAAATATGCAGAGTATATTTCTTATACATAAGTTAAAAATTTCCTCCTCGTACTATGTTGGGGAAAAGCAATAAACAGATGTAATTTTTTCCCAGAAAAAAAGAAGTATATCTTAATTTGTTTCTTAGAAAAGAACGAATATTTGAAAATGTTACCAAGGTCATGACACGATTACAGAAAAGAATATTTAAGTAAATATTTCAAAGGTAGAACAAACCTTTTTTTAATAAGGAAAATCAGATTTTATTTGGAGGCTTTTAGGAAGGAGAGGAGGAGAGAAAGTAAGAGAGAAACACACTAGGGGAATCGCGGGCTTCTCCAAAGGTGGAGAGAGCCCCTGTACACGCATGAGAGTACACATTTCAGGAGGGGAGATGCGGGCAATACATGTGCTCGGGCACCACATATGTTCGGCCACGTGGGCACAAGCAGCGCATGACCTCGGGTAGCATAAACACCTGAACAAACCTCTTTTGGTCTTGATTTTTGTTTTGATTTTTTGGGGTCACACTGGCTACCCGCACGGCAGTCTGGCAAGCTACCCGTGTCGTATTTGTTATGCCAAATACCAGTAACAATTATAGACCTCATTCCCATAACTTGATGGAATGGTTTGAGGCTCTTTCTGTTCCTGAAGCAAGCAGGTGCCCTTGGGCTCTACTAGCATGAGACAGGACATATGGCTATGTTACTGGTGCCCGCTCGAGCAAATCGATGATGAACGGGAAGACAGTGATATTTACTTTTCTCAAAACTGTTTTTCTGTTTTAAGCTACAAAATGTGATAATTTCAATGGTCTGTGTCATCACTAGTACAAATTAGCAAGTGAGTTTTTAAAATGTGTTTATACTGTTAAGAACAGGTGAAGATTTCATTGCTTAGTGGGAAATAAATAGAGCTGTGTTGTAAATAGTAAGATAAAATAATACAAGATAGAACACATTTATTCAAAGAGTTAAGAACAAACAAAAATAGGAGAAGGAATCAGGATAATGAAAGGCAATTGTTTCATTCTATACAAAGAAACAATAACTGCTTCACATTACTAGGACATTAATAGTTCCATGAAGGAAACTTCAGCCTGGAATTCTAGTAGGTGTTGTTAATAGTAGGGTATCATCAGGTTAACAGTCCTTTTTCTTTCTTTCAATTTCTAAACTCAAATTATGGTGGTTTAGAGCAAAGAATCTTCAATGTATTATTTGAAAAAGGTCTCTTGGAGGAAGAGATCTTATTTAAGATGTCATATTCCCCCAAGTGTTTTGGTTCTATCTTGTCTCCTCAGCAAAAGTAGGAATAATAATAAAATGCCCAACACGTCCCATTATATTGTGCTAAGGATACTGAACCTGAGAGACGAAAAGCAATTTTTCCAAGGCTACTTCCTATAAAACTGAATCAACTGCTTGCTACTGAAAATAGGGCTTTCATTCACTTAATATTTTATTAGTTTTTGTGACTATAGGAATTTAAAAGATTATTAGCTGAGTTCATGGAAGAGACTGTTTTTAGATTGTTGATTCCAATCTGAGCTCTGTTACTTATTAACTAAGGAACCTTGGTTTCTAGCTGCTAGTACCTGTTTCTTAAATAGAGTGATTCATAGCTAATATTCCAGGATCTACAGGTAGAAGAAATTCAGAAAGGTGAAAATACTCACAGCATGCTAACTGGTGTCAGTCTGTCAGTGGGGGCTGGGGGTCAGCAGGGTTGACATAAATTAGACTGTTATTAGGGTTCCAACCTTACATTAAAGGTTAGTGCTCTCTCCTTACCACCAGAAAAGAAAAGATGAAACTTTATTTTAAAAAAATCGAATTTGATAGGGTGGTGAGCCACACCAGGCTGTGCTCTGGTCTTACTCCTGATTCTATGCTCAGGATCACTCCTAGAAGAGCTCAGGAGACCATAGGTGGTGTTGGGGTGGAACCTAGGTAGGTTATGTGCAAGGCCTGCCCCTTACCCACTATACTATATCTCAGACCCCAAACAATCCACTTTTTTATTGTATCACCATGAGATAGACAATTGCAAAGCTGTTCATACAGTATTCCAGTCCCCATCCCTCCACCAGTGCACATTTCCTACCACCAATGTCCCCAGTTTTCCTTGCCCTCCCCCAAAAGACTGCCTCTACGGTCTATGGAAGACACTTTTCTTTTCTCCCTCTCTCTCTCTCTCTCTCTCTCTCTGCATTGTAGTTTACAATACAGACACTGAAAGGTTGTCATGTACACCCCTTTACCTACTTTCAATACTTGGTTCATGTCTAGTACTTTCCATTTACAACCATTATTGGCAAACTTAATGTTCCTTTCTCAATCCTACTGGTCCTCTGTCCCTCACACATTTGTGGTAGGTTCCAACTATTGACAAGTCCTCCCGGCCCATTTCCCTGGCCTTGGATATTAGTCCCATACAATTTTTTATATCCCATAAATGAATACAGTCATTCTATATCTATTTTTTCCTTCTGACTAATTTCACTCAGCATGGTTTTAGAATAAAGACAGACCTGTAGATCTACAGAATAGAGTTGAATATCCTGACACACACCCTCAAATACATGATCATTTAATCCTTGATAAAGGAGAAAAAATATGGAGAGGAGCAAGGAAAGTCTCTTTAACAAGTGGTGCTGGCAAAACTGGGCAGCTACATGTAAAAAAATTGAACTCAGACGAATGAAGAGAAGAGTGCTTGGCAGAAAGGTGAACAGAGTGCTTAGCAGAAGACAACAGGACTAACGTAGTTCATCTCCAGGTGGGACCTCAAGGACTTTTTCTCTCTTTCCCAAGACTAAAATAGTGTCTAGAGATGGAGATTTAGCATAATGAGACCTGTGATGCTTATGGGAACATCCATTCAACTATGTGCATCTCTGCATCTCCACATACTTAGATATGATGGCGTTTTTGCTTTTGCCCTTTGAAAACCTTCTCTGGCCTTTGTTGGGAACGTGACTAAAACACACTCTCCTGTGCACTGCCCTTGTTCTAGGGGATAAACTTCCAGTAAATGCTGCCCAAACTGGCCTGTGTTAATTACTATTTAGGCTGTAAGTCAAGAACACATATCTATAACAAAAAGTGAGAAAATCCTAGTTTGCAGTGAGAATCTTGGGTTTAAAACTTAAATCCAACCTTTAACCTCTGTGACTTTGTAAAAATTAGCCTATTTCTTTCCAGTATGTAATATGGGAATAGTAAAACCTAGCTAAATTGTTACAGATTTTAAAGAAAGATGCATGTTTTCCTACTTCAGTTCTCTTATTTCTTCACCTCTATTCCTTGTCAGAAGCAACTAGCCTAAGATTGATTGTGCTCTTCTATTCCTCCACATTTTCTCTCAATAAGCTAAGCTAGTCTTTTTTTTCTTTCTGGGTAACACCCAGTGATGATCAGAGTTTACTCCTGGCTCTGCACTCAGGAATTACTCCTGGCAGTGCTCAGGGGACCATATAGGATGCTGGGGATCGAATCTGGGTCGGCTGCGGGCAAGGCAAGCGACCTACCCACTAGGTTATCACTCTGGCCCCTAAACTAGTCTTTATTCTAAGAGAATCAGAGTTAACTAATGCCACATAGAGTTGACAGCAGACATTTACTCAAGCTTTTACATGAGCTTTGAAAATAAAATAACTGCTTGGCATCTTCACTTCCATCCTTCCCCATATGGTCTGCTTTTCCCATCCATTACTAAGCAAGGTAAATGAGCATGTGGTTATTGGGTAGACAGTGTTAGAACTCATTTTATTGAAAATTTAACTTTGTATTACATTTAAAAATTCAAAAATGGAGTACAATTATCAACAAGAGTTTATGTAACTACATCACTTATCATGCAAAATGAATTCAAGCACAAAATTCACACATTTCAAATAAAAATATTTTACTCAATTGTTTTAAAGAATCTGTTACAATGAATTGTTTCAAATAGTTTTCATATATTTTGTCATACAAATTCTTTTATTAGTATACCAAGATAAAATTTGAGAGTTATTTAAAGACAATTATATAACTATATACTTTCAAGAACTGTTGTACACATTATTTACATGAGAGTACTGCTTTTAGGAATTATTGCATTTGAGTGGGATAAATGTATTTGGAACGTAAAGTTTTTAGTTTAAAAGATTTACTTTGTTGATTTGTTGCCTTGATTTAATAGAATTGCATAATAGTCTGTTAGCAGCACTACACTGTGTATGGGAAAATGTTGGGCATTTTTTGGTGATTTTAGAAAAATATATTCTAAATAAGAATGTGACAAATATTTCATTATAGTTTATCTGAGCAGATTAGCAAAGAATATAGTCACTCTGCACAAACAAGTCCTTTCTATTAAAGATAATGGTTATCTTTGAAAGAAGGAGTCTATCTGACTTTATTTTTCAATCTAATAAAAATTCACAATCCTTTGATCTTGCAAATGACCTTCTGGGAAGCTAAAAATGTAAATAAGCAAGTGAGTTGGTATGGCCAAATTAGTTGAAAGCCTAACATTAAATCAGGCACTCTCCTTTCTATAATATGTTAAGTCACTGATTGAGTTTATCTTTGTTGATTTTGTTCAACATTAACCTTCAGAAAAGAAACAAAAAAGTTTTTATTATTTACTCATACTCTCTGTTGAGTGTCTTTGGTAAGAATTTAAAGTATCTTGGTACTATAGATGTCACTTTTTAAATAGAAGTTTATTTCTTAAAATATATTTAAAAATAGCTTTACATTATACATGATCAAAAGTATGTTTTATCTAAGTTGCACTTTTACTAATAAGTTTTAAAAGTGCTCTAATTTGCAGCTGCTTTTGATATAAATATTAGACTATCTATTTCACTGGAAGAACCACTAGGAATAAAAATGTGAGTCATGGTTTTCCCACAAGATTAAAATTGGTATTTATTACTCATTTTTTGCTTAATACTAGAAGTTTAAAAATCTTTTTTTTTTAAATTTTGGTGAAATATGCTGTAGGCACTGCATTCTAGTTTATGTAAATTAGGCTTTATACAATTGTATCATTACACACCATTTCACCACAAGTCGTCATTTCTAAAACCTTCTCAGTTATAGTGAGAATCAAACGGTCACGTTTAATAGTTTTACTGCATTATAATTAATATAACCAAATATTTCCTCTTTGTTAATTTATATAACTTATAGAAAACATTATAGTTTTACAAACATTACCATCCAGTTCAAGAACACTTTATTTGCTTTTAGTTTAATTTTAATTAAATCACCATTAGATACAGAGTTACAAGGTTATTCATGATTAGGGTTCAGTCATACAATGTTCCAACTCCATTAAAAATGGGGAGAAGAAATAAACAGAAACTTCTTCAAAGAAGAAATTTGAATGTCCAAAAGGATTATGAAAAAGTGCTCTTCATCACTAATCATCAGGGAGATGCAAATCAAAACAACAAGGAAACATCATCTCATGCCACAAAGATTGGCACACATCCAAACAACAAGAATAATCAGTGTTGGCATGGGATGCAGGGAGAAAGGGATTCTCCTTTATTGCTGGTCAAAATGCTGACTGGTCCAGCCTTTTGGGAAAACAATATGGACATTCCTTCTAAAACTAGAAATTGAGCTTCCATTTGATCCAGCAATACCACTCCTGGGAATATATTTTGAGGACCCCAAAACACAGCAGAAACACCATTTACAATTCTATGTTCATTGCAGCACTATTCACAATAGCCAGAATCTGGAAACAACCTGAGTGCCCTGAGAACAGACAACTGGATAAAGAAACCATGGCACATGTACACAATGGAATATTAAGCAGCTTCTAGGAAAAATGAAGTCATAAAATTTGCCTATAAATATATGGACATGAACAGTATCATGCTGAATGAAACGAGTCAGAAGGAAAATAACAGATATAGAATGCATGCATTCATTTGTGGGATAGTAAAAATAAATATAAGACTAATATCCATGGCCAGAGAAAACAGGGGCTTAGAGGACTTGTTAATGGTTGGAATCTACCTCAAGTATGTGGGGGGACAGAAGGTAAGTAAGATAAAGGATCATTTTTACAATAATAATTGGAAATGGTAATGCCAGACTAGAACTGAGTGTTGAAAATAGGTAAAGGGATATACTTCACAAACTTTTAGTGTCTATTGCAAATCACAATGTGCAAAAGGAGAGAGAGAGAGAGAGAGAGAGAGAGAGAGAGAGAGAGAGAAAGAGAGAGAGAGAAAGAGAGAGAGAAAAGAAAAGTGCTTTCCATAGAGGCAGTTTTTTTTGGGGTGGGGGGGTGAGGAAAACTGGAGACATTGTTGGTGGTAAATGTGCCTTGTGAAGGGATGGGTGCTGGAACACTGTATGACTGGAACCCAATTGTGAACAGCTTTGTAATGGTCTATCTCATGGTTACACTACATTTATGGATGATGGAGAAGATGGCAATATTTTTTAATATTGTGTCCTCCTAGCAAAGAAACCAAAATATCTTAAGGAATACTTTTTGCTTATTAATAAAATGTTATAGTATTTTTCACAGGGAAATATTATAGTTCTTTTAAACTTTATAGGGATAATATGTTTTTTCAATAGAACTGTGGTTATAGTTTCATTTAAGCATTTCACTTATTGTTAAATAGTTTTAATTTTATACTAATTTGAATTTGTTGCTTTTTTATTTAGTCTATTTAAAATAAATGAAATGTTTTTTTAATATTTCCTTCCCCTTGAGGTGTTGCAGGTGTGGCTGCAGTGCCCTGCTGCATCAGCAGGTGGCAGACAGGAGACAGGCTTGTCTACACCCAGGGCTCTGCCCGTGGGCCCTGGATGGTTGATGGTCTGTCATAGAAAAGACTGGGTCCCCTGGGATGAACCCAGGGCCATGGCAGAACCTGGCAAACTACCCACGGTATATTCAATATGCCAAAACAGTAACAATAATGGACCTCATTCCCAATGAATGGAGTCAGTTACTGGACCCCACTTTAGCAAATCAATGAACAACAGGAAGATAAGTGATTAATATTTACTTAAATTAATGCTTTAAATTCATTTTCTTTGTCAGTAGGGAGAGATAATGATATTTCCAAATAGTGATTTTTTTACTTATTTGCTGTGTTATATTGTGTTATACTTGCTGTGTTATATTTTTTACTTACTTCCTGTATTATATTGTACTATACTTGCTGTGTTTATTATATTGTTTTATACTTATTGTGTTATATTGTGTTATACTTGCTGTGTTATTTTTTTTTTTTACTTACTTGCTGTGTCTTTTCCCTCCAGCCCATTTTATTGTATAGAAATATCAGGAAATTCACAAGTAATTAACAAGTAAAGGAAATCCTTATTTTATCATTGACTTTAGTGTAAATGCCTGTAATTTTTATGATGCTGTTGGGTTTGGGAGGGACCTCAAATGTTGAAGCACATGCTTTGTCTGATAGAGGTTAAATGATGGCAGTGCACAGTTCTTATCCTCTGTGGGATATTGTCCAAAAGGGGAGAAATGAATGATAGTGGTAATTTTTTTCTGTTAGTCATAATTGCCTCAAGGAAATTACATTAATAATAAAAGACAATAAGCTATATTTAATTCACTTTCATCACCTTTAGAAATAAATATGAGTTTTAATCTATGACTCTAACCATATGATGGATGACAGAATCCAATTCCTGAAATTAAGCTATTCTTGTTTTTATGGAAATACAGTCAACTTAACATACCATAATATCCTTTTGATATAATACTTATTTGATTTGCTAATGTTTTAATTAGAAAATTTTCCCATTATACTCCCAAGTGAGATTGCTTTGTAATTAGTGAATGTGTAGGTGGGTATGTATTCACAGGTGGATACACAAACTTGATTACATTTTAGAATTAAGATTTTGCTTTCATAAAGCCAGTATGACTATTTCACACTCTGAAATAAAAATCATCTGTTCCTTGGAAATCTTGGATCTGGTATGCATGAATAAATAGATCGTTCACAGTGTGATCATTTCTATAACTCATTGCACCCAAACTTATTATTTGTTACTCTAGTCTCATAGTTTGTTATAGTACACCTGCTCATTCTATAAAATTATCAGAAATGTCTGCTAAAGTTTCCAATTAGCTTTGTGGTCTTTCAGGCAGTGATAATTTATTTTTATAAAGTTAATTCACCATATCAGAAAGTTTTGTTTTAGGATTCAGGAGCCAGTAATTTTTAGGAAATGTGGAATTAGGATAGAGAAATTAAAGGAAGCCACTGAAATAATAGTTGAGTAATTTCCATTGTGGATATCTAAAGTTTGATTCTTCTGGAAACTCCAAGGAGATTGTGCAGAAAGACTTGTTCTTGACAAGTTGATGAGAAAGGTGGGATATGCATTCCTTCACTTTCACCAGTCATGGAATGACTGCAAGGATAGGAGGTTTTAACTGTTTAGCATTTCTGGCTTGTTCCATCTGTAATCAGAGTGTACCAAATGATGTTTCCATTGAGGTGGAACCAGAGACATTGCCACCAGCAATGAGTCATTCTTTCTTTTCTTACTGGTTTCCTTCCTTCACAAGGTTCCCAATCAAGCATGGCTTGTTACTGGTCTCTGACATAGGCTATTCTCACTGACGTGAAGTGATATCTCACAGGTCTTTAGAAAAATTGTGGTGAGGGGGCACATTCTAGTCTCTGCCAGGTCTAAGTTATTATATTTTTCCTAACTTTATTCTCTCTCTCCCTCTCCCTCCCTACCTCCCTTACTCCTCTCTCTCTCTCTCTCTCTCTCTCTCTCTCTCTCTCTGCACATCTGGCAATTCTCAGGTCTTACCCAAGGCTGTGTGCTTAGGAGTCACTCTTGGAGGCTGGGGGACCTTATAGGATATCAAGTTAAAATCCTGATTGGCTAAGTGCAAGACAAACACTTGCTACAATTTCTATACCCGTGATTTTCTTTTCACCTTTCTTTTCTACCTTCACAGCACTGTGGTTGAAAATAAATCATAAGTCACTTTCATGACTCTATGGACTTTTGTTTTGCATCCTAGTATGACGTCTTCCTTTAGACTATAGGATGTGCACTGAAGAATTATGTGTGCTCAGTGTCTTTGAGTGAGGACTCTAAATATGATTATTAATACCAAGCTTCCCATTCCTTATTTTGGGCTCATGTTTTCTTATTGATTTTCTGTCTGCTCTGTCACGTTACATCAGTGACATGTAAAGCTGCTCACCACTATAGTGTTTCCATTTTCAGGTCTATTAGCAGTTGTTTAAAGTCCTTTGTCATCCTTTTATTTGATGCAAATATGTGTATAAGAGTTTAGTAGTCCTTTTCTTAAAAAATTGAACCACTGTGAGACAGATCATTACAAAGCTGTTCATGGTTGAGTTTCATACAGTGTTCTAACATCCATTCTTCTACCGGTACACGTTTCTCAACACCAATGTGCACTATTTTCCTCCCATTCCCCGTCCACCAAAAAACCTGCCTTTACTGCAGGGATTTTTATTCTCTCTCTCTCTCTCTCTCTCTCTCTTTCTCTATCTCTCTTTCTCTCTATCTCCCTCTCTCTCTCTCTCCTTTTATGCATGTGATTTGCAATAAAAAAACACTGAAGGGTTATCAGGGTTAGTAGCTAGGGCAATCCTTGGGGAAAGAAGATGGGACTCATCACCTTTCCAACTTTACTCTAGTCTAGCATTACCATTTCCAGCTATTATTGTTCTTCTGCACCACAAAAGAAATGGTGACCAAGATACAAAAGCAGACCACAGATTGGGAATATTTAACTAATATCCATCTGACAAGGGTTAATATTCAATATATATATATATATATATATATATATATAAGTTGCAGAACCTTCTTAGTTTCATGTAGTCCCATTTGTTTATTTTTGCTTCCACGTGCTTGATCAGTGGTGTTTCACTTTTGAAAATACCGTAGCTTTAATGTAGTAGAGGGTTTTGCCTACATTTTCTTCCATGTACCTTATGGATTCAGGTGTGATATTGAGGTTTCTAGTCCATTTTGATATGGCTTTTGTGCATAGGGTTATATGGAAGTCTGAGTTTTAATTTTTTTTTGCATGTAACCCGTCCAGTTTTTCCACCATCTCTTGTTAAAGAGGCTCCCCTTGCTCCACTTCACATTTCCTGTTCCCTTATCAAAAATTAAGTGATCATATATTTGAGGGTGTATGTCAGGATTTTCAACTCTATTCCATTGGTCTACAGATCTCTTTGTATTCCAGTATCATGCTATCTTAATTACTTCCACGCTATAGTACAGTTTGAGGTTGGGAAAGGTGATGCCTCCCATCTTCTTTTCCCCAAGGATTGCCCTAGCTACTCATTGTGGTTTACTGTTCAATACAAATTTCAGGAGTGTTTGATTAATTTCTTTGAAAAATTTCATGGATATCTTTACAGGGATTGCATAGAATCTGAATGATGCTTTGGGGACTATTGCCATTTTGACAATGTTAATACTCCCAGTCCATAAGAAGGGGATGTGTCTCTATATCCTTATGTCCTCTTTTATTTCTTAAAGAGGAATTTTGTATTTTTCTTTGTACAGGCCCTTTATGTCCTTATTAGCTGATTCCAAGGTATGTGATTTTTCTGAGGCACAATTGTGAATCACATTTTTTAAAAATATAACTTTCTTCTCTTTTGTTATTTGCATATAGGAAAGCCATGGACTTTTGTTTTTTTATTTTTTTAAAAAATTTTTGCGTCACACCCAGCAATGCTCAGGGGTTTCTCCTGGCTCTGCACTCAGGAATTACTCCTGGTGGTGCTCGGGGGACCATATGGGGTGCCGGGATCGAACCGGGTCGGCACAGGCCGGCGCGTGCAAGGCAAACACCCTACCCACTGGACTCAGGCCCCAAGCCATGGACTTTTCGGCATTGATAATACCCAAAATATAGGTTATGTATTTTATCTATATTTATATATAGACAAAATATATTTCATCTATATTTTTTAATAATATTTTATTATACCACCGTGAGATATACAATTACAACGTTGTTCATGTTTGGAGGTTTCAGTCACATAGTGTTCCAGCACCCCGCCCTCCACCGGTGCCCATTTCCCACCACCAATGTCCCCAATTCCCTCCCCTCCCATAGTCTGCCTCTATGGCAGGTTCTTTATCTCTTTTCTCTCTCACTCTCTCTCTTTTACCTATAAAATATAGATAATTTCCAAAATACTGGAAGTATGTCTAGTACTATTTAATAGAAGTGGTGAGAGTGGGCAAACTTGTATTATCCCCGATTTTAGAGGGAAGGCTTTTTAGTTTTTCCTCACTCAGAATAATGCTTGGAGTGGGCTTGTGGTAGATAGCTTTGACTATATTGAGGAAAATTCCTTCAATTCCCATTTTGTTCAGAGTTTTTATTATGAATGGGTGCTACTCTTATCTGTTGATAGCTTCCCGTAAAAATTCTTCTTTTTGATGCCAGGTTTTTATTCCACTGTGTGCAGTCAGTAAGAAGGTTGACCAAAAATAGTTGATTTTGGTTAATCTGGGAAGGCAGATGTCACACGACTTAGTTCTGCTTTGTCTTTGACTTGGCATGGTTCACTTGTTTTTGGGTTGTTTCTTACCCTGAGAGGGGTCAAAACTCCTTGCTGGCTACCAAGGGCAGTGACTACCTTGCCTGAATTAGATATTGCCTAAAGCTTTCTAAGAGTGTGTGTGTTTTTTTTTTAAATTTGGGCTTGCCTCTCCATTTTTTATAGTCCCAAGCTCTACATCTTCAGTCTCTACTCTGTTCATGCCCCTCCCTGGGTCACATTCAGTAAAAGCTCCTTTTTCCCCACCTCTTAATCTCCCAGAGAAGGGACCAGGGGTTCTGAGGTGGGGAGCTTTCTCAGTGGGGCCTTGTACATAGTTCTGTGCCTAATTGTGTGTTTTCCTTGTTTGGTACCTTGAAAGTCTTCTTAGATTGCGCTATTTTCATCCATCTTGATCCCTTCCTCTTTATTGGTATTTTTTAAAAGTTGTTATGTGAAATTTTGGTCTTTATTGCCAATGCATTGTTGAATGTGTATTTGGTCCAGCTTATTCACTTTGTGGATAGTGTTTTTGTGTCGGATAGAGGTTTGACTTTCTCTGTGACCAGAACAAATCTTCTAGCTGTTACAGAAAATTTAAGGAGATATAATGAATTTATATTTGCATATGCACTAAATTATACTGAATGTAGCAAAGAAATGAGGAAGGGAACTTACCTGGACTTTGTTTTAGCTAGAAGAATTTGTTTTAGCTAGCTAGAAAAGAAATGTTAGATTTTTTTTAAATTACTCTAAAACCCCCATTAGGTCATTATTTTAAGGTAGGAACTCTTCATACCTTTCATAGTAACAAAGGTAGTAAGTTGAAGTACTCAGAAAGTTGAAGTACTTTGTTTATGTCATTGAATTAATTACTGGCAAACTTAGGGTAGAAAATAGGCCCTAGACATTAATGCATATATTTTAAAAAATTCACAGTTGTTTTCTAATAGGTTTATTGAATATTTTTGCTGCATATTTAATGAGGACCTAGTCAAGTAAATACTAATGACCTACTTGAAAGTTATTATTTTTAAATATGAGTTGGTTGTCTTAGACATTAAATCAGAAAGTGATCAGATTATTTTCTTGAATTCAAAATTCTAGTACAATAATAATTTAAACTACTCTCAACTAAAATATTTTTTATTGAGAAAATAAAAATATTTTATGAACTTATCTCAGAAAGTTTGCACAAAATTTAGACATTTAGGCAAATTTCATAACTTCATTTTTCCTAACAGCTGCATAGTATTCCATTGTGTAGAGATGTACCACAGTTTCTTTAGGGTTTTCATTACTGTTGTCAACCCATGGCCACTTAGATAAGATCTTACCTTATTTATATTATTATTATATCATTATTAATCAATATTGGGGACATACCTGGTGGTTTTCTGTAAGCTACTCCTGGTAGCTTGCTCAACGGTCCTTCCTTGAAGTACTTGGGGCCCGACGTGGTGCTGACATCAAACCGGATCTCTGGGGGATGCAAAGCATGTACTCAGTCCACTGAGCGGTCTACCAGCCCAAAGCTTCATTTGATTTTATTTTTTTATTTTTAAATTAAATATTTTATTATCCCACTGTGAGATATACAATTACAACGTTGTTCATGTTTGGAGGTTTCGGTCACATAGTGTTCCAGCACCTGCCCTCCACCAGTGCCCATTTCCCACCACCAATGTCCCCAATTCCCTCCCTCTCCCAAAGCCTGCCTAAATGGCAGGTTATTTATCTCTTTTCTCTCTCCCTTTCTCTCTTTTCCTTCTCTTACACACTGTGGGTTGCACTACATACACTTAGAAGCCATCATGTGCATTTTTTTTGCCTGTATTTAATGCTCAGTTCTATGTTGGTATCAACCCTTTCGACATTTATTCACACATGTTCCCTTCTCTGTCTTTCCTAACCTCTCCCTCACATTTGCGGTAATTTCCACTTTTGGTAAGACCTCCTGATATATTTATGTCATGCAAATAAATGCAGTCATTCTATGTCTCTCTCTTTCCTTCTGAGGGATCATCCATCTTGATCCCTTCCTTTTTATTGGTATTTTTTAAAAGTTGTTATATGAAATTTTGGTCTTTATTGCCAATGCATTGTTGAATGTATATTTGGTCCATCTTATTCACTTTGTGGATAGTGTTTTTGTGTCGAATGGAGGTTTGACTTTCTCTGTGACCAGAACAAATCTTCTAGCTGTTATAGAAAATTTAAGGAGATATAATAAATTTATATCTGCATATGCACTAAATTATACTGAATGTAGCAAAGAAATGAGGAAGGGAACTTCACTCAACATGATCCTTTCCATGTCCATCCATTTATAGGCAGATTTCATAACTTCATTTTTCCTAACAGCTTCATAGTATTCCATTGTGTAGATGTACCACAGTTTCTTTATCCAGTCATCAGTTCTCGGGCATACAGGTTGTTTCCAGGTTCTGGCTATTGTGAATAGTGCTGCCTTGAAAATAAAAGTGCGGATTGTGTTTCCGCTGTGTAGTTTTGGCTTCCCAGGGTATATTCCCAGGAGTGGTATGGCTGGGTCAAAAGGAGCTCAATTTCTAGTCTTTGGAGGAATGTCCATATTGTTTTCCAGAAAGGTTGTACAAGTCGACATTCCCACCAACAATGTATGAGAGTCCCCTTTTCCCCGCATCCATGCCAGCACTTGTTACTTTTACCCTTTTGGATATGGGCCAGTCTCTGTGCTGTGTCTCATTGTTGTTTTGATTTGCATCTCTCTGATGATTAGTGATGATGAGCATTTTTCATATGCCTTTTGGCCATTCGAATTTCTTCCTTGTCAAAGTTTCTGTTCATCTCTTCTCCCCCATTTTTAGTGGGGTTGGCTGTTTTCTTCTTATATAGCTGTACCAGTGCCTGATATATCCTGGATATTAACCCCTTATCAGATGGGTATTGGGTGAATATTCTTTCCCATTCTGTGAACTGACTTTCTATCTTGGTCACTGTTTCTTTCGAGGTGCAGAAGCTCTTTAGTTTCATATAGTCCCATATGTTTATGTTTTCTTCTAGTTGCTTTGTTACTGGTGTTTCACCTTTGAAGATGTCTTTAGCAAAGCTTCATTTAAAGTAAGGACTTAACCATATTTGATGAGTTCTTTTCTGTACAAGACGATGCCTTTCTTGAGAATAAATACTTAATCATGATTAAGATGTTTTAAAGAGAAATATCCTTGGATTCCAGTAGCAAATAGAATATAACTTTTTCAGACCTAGTTTTTATATGCTATCTAATATACTTTCTGTTCCCATTTATGTTGTAAACTGTACATATATTTCACTCTCTACCCTTTAGTACTCAAGCTGAATTATCTGACCTTTCCGTAAGATTTTTTCTCTCTCGGCCATGTTAGACCTAGATGTTAAATTGGAGTTTAATGATTTTACAGATAGTAAGATCATTATAATTAAAATTATTAAATTATTTAATAATTTAATTGCTGGAATATATATTTTTAGTTTATTATTTTATATTTTTCTTTTTTTAATTTTTAAATATATTTTATTATAGCACCATGAGATAAACAATTACAAAAATATTCATGTTTGGGTTTCGACCATACAGTGTTCCAGCACCCATCCCTCCACCAGTGCCCATTTCCCACAACCAATGTCCCCGATTCCCTCCCCCATTCCCTAGCCTGCCTCCATGGAAGGCTCTTTATCTCTTTTCTCTCTTACTCTCTCCCTCTCTCTTCCTTCTCCTACACATTGTGGATTGTAATATATATACTTAGAGGTTATCATGTGTAACTTTTTGCCTGCATTTAATGCTAAGTTCTATGTGGTAGTAGCACTTTCGGCAATTATTGGCACACTGTTCCATTCTCTGTCTTGCCTAACCTCTGCTCCCACACGTTTGTGGTAATTTCCACCTTTGACAAAACCTCCTGATCCACCTTTCACCTGACCTTGGATAATGGTATCATAATATGCATATATATTTATGTCATGCAAATAAATGCAGTCATTCTATATCTGTCTCTCTCCTTCTGACTAATTTCACTCAACATAATCTTCTCCATGTCCATCCATTTATAGGCAAATTTCATAACTTCATTTTTCCTAACAGCTGCATAGTATTTCATTGTGTAGATGTACCAAAGTTTCTTTATACTGGAATATATTTCTATTAGAAGAATTTCAGGGGACCAAATCTTGCACATTGATTACTTAAAAGTTGCAAAAGTTTGTTATTACTTGTCCATGAATCTTATAGTAAAGAACTACCAGGCATCACTTTTTAAAAAGCTGCAAGAAATGAAACAAAACTAAATGAATAGAAATTTAAAAGCAAGAAAAAATTTATCAGTTAGGATTTACACATACAGCTGTTTTCATAAATGTAATAAGTAGAAAGCTACTGGTTTTAATGGGGTAAAATAAAATGTTGATTTTTATTCCATCCATTTGTTACACAGGTTATATGGGTCTTGATTGAAATACTGTACTCTATTAAAATTCCTTTATGGAGGAGTTGGAAATATAAAACTGTAGGCAAGGTGCTTACTTTAAATACAGAGCTATGAATAAGCCCTGAGCACAGTAGGTTGTGGCCTGAAAAACAATAAGTAAAATTCCTTTACACAGTTGAAATGTTTCAGTGCCCATTGGTGATGGCGCATTAATGTAAATTGGATGAGTTGTGAGATGAATCCATTATTTTACTGTTTCTTTGAATACCAAGTAGTACTTTTGATGGATAATGATTATTCATAATTGAATTGCTTAAGAATTTATGAGCTTAAGCTCTGCAACTAAATCTGAGGTTAGTAAAATGTAGAGTAGTTGGACAAGGGTCTGGGTTCATGTAACTGGAAGACATGACCCACTACAGGAATATTGTAAAGTTGCCATGGGCCAAAAACAATCACAGTTATTTTGTATGAACTAACCAATGTTTTAAACAAAATTTTAACCAGTTCCCAATGTCATATAAATATATGTATGTGCATACATATATTTTGGACAGAAAAATCTGGGCTTTTTTCCACCAATTGGAAAATCAGAATATCTGACAGTACTTGGCATAGATTTTCTAGATAGCCATGAAAAGCAGGACAAAAAAAAGTTACTTTGCCTAGACTGATAGACTGAATTTCATTTGCCATATTACATTTGTTTTGACTGCTACTTACTTTTGTAGAGAAGATGAATGATTTCAACTAGTATGTTTATCAGAGAAAACAAGTGATTAGTTGAGAGGGTAACATATGGGAGAGAACACATTTCCTTCCAAAATTAAGGAAAGCATTATTATGTGTTCAAAATGTAAAGTATGCTTTGTCCCCAAAATTCAAAAATCTATTATATAAGTAAGAAGAATATGAAATATGATTAAAGTATCAAAAGCTTGCTTGATGAGAAATGTAATGATCTGATAAAATGATCCAAGACCTCCACTATCTTCTTCTTCTTCTTCTTCTTCTTCTTCTTCTTCTTCTTCTTCTTCTTCTTCTTCTTCTTCTTCTTCTTCTTCTTCTTCTTCTTCTTTTTCTTCTTCTTCTTGTTCTTCTTGTTGTTGTTGTTCTTTTTCTTCTTGTTCTTCTTGTTCTTGTTCTTGTTCTTGTTCTTGTTCTTCTTCTTCTTCTTCTCCTCTCCTCCTTCTTCCTTCTCCTTCTCCTCCCTCTCCCTCCCCTCTCCTTCTCCTTCTCCTTCTCCTTCTCCTCCTCCTCCTCCTCCTCCTCCTCCTCCTCCTTCTCCTTCTCCTTCTCCTCCTCTTCCTCCTCCTCCTCCTTCTTCCTATTATTATTATCATTATCATTATTGTTATTATTTTGGCTCATTGTTTTTGAGCCACATCCAACAGTGTTCAGGGTTTAATCCTGGCTCTGTGTTCAGGGATCACTCCTGGTATTCCTCAGGGGAACTATATAATGTGCCCATAATCGAACCTGGATCAGCTTCATGCAAAGCAAGCACCCTAACTGCCATATTATTTGTCAAGCTCCACTAAGTTTGTATTTTGATTAAAATAATAAAAAATAAAGTCCAAGTTAGGAGAAACATACCCAATATTGTACTATCTCTAGCATCCCATTTGGTCCCCAAGCTCACCAGGAGTGATTCTTGAGTTCAGAAGTAAGTCTTGAACACTGCCAGGTGTGGCTTCAAATGGAAAAAATAATAATTCAGTTGCTTTAAAATTTAATTAAGTATTATCTATATATATCATCTTAGAATCACAACTTTTTTGGGGGTTGGGATAGTGATTGTATCACACTCTGTGGTATTCCTGGCTCTGTGCTTAGGTGTGGTCCCTGGATATGCTCCAGGTGGCTAGGAGTTTGAACCAGGGTTGTACATGCCTTATCTCCTACTCTCTCAGCCCACCACCAAGTGAAAAAAAATGAAGTCAATGCACATAGAGACATCATAAACTGTTAATATCTGTAGGGCAAGTCACAAAGTGTAAGAGAAGAGAGAGATACAGGTACAGAGACACAGAGATAGAAAGAGAAAGAAAATGTGCCTGCAGTAGGGGCAGGCTGGGGTTGGATTGGGGGGGAGTGTTTGGGATGTGGGTGGTGGGAATGGGGCACTGGTGGAGGACTGGGTGCTGGGACACTATATGACAGAGACCCAATTATGAACATCCTTGTAACTGTATATCTCACATGGTATAAAAAAACCAAATTCAGCAGTAAATTGGAATATTTATTACCTATACACATTGAATGAAATAATTCAACTTATTAAATACTTTGTGTATCTACATCCAACTGCAGATCTGGACATTTTTTTGTATACTGACACTTTTTGCAATTTAATGTTTTCCTTATAAGAGAATAACTATCTTTATATGCGTAAAACTCCAGCACACCATGTCTATTGCCATAGAGTTCACTGATTTCAATTCAGTATCATAGGGCCCTTTAAGACCCTCCCAAATGTTTGTAGTTGATTCTAGTTTTGATCATAGCGATCGTATGATTGCTTCCTAGAGAAGTACTTGGTATTTCATTACTGAAAAATATTCTCTATTTTATAGTAATTCACTATTTTCAAGAGCAGTTTGATTAAGAGATAGTATATTTTTCATCAAAAACACAATGATAACATAAAAAATAAGTTGACAGATTGTCACATTTCTCAACCAGGAGAAATATGAATGCAAAGTTTTGAAGGAATGTCTAATAATCTAAATTTTAAGTTTGTGGAGGAAGGTGAAATATCTGTATAATTCCGTTTAATCTATTGAAGGTGTCTATATAGCAAATACCACATGGTTAGTTGTACTTTTCAATGCTATAGATAAAAACACCATTAATATGAAGAACCATAGTTAAAAAAAAAGCACTGAGATGCACAATATGACCAAACAAACTATGCTGAGGATTGTCTTGAGATGATAAATAGAGTTTTGCCAAGAAATATTAGGAAATATCACTTGTACTTCTATGGAAGTTTCCATTAACATGAAATATATTCAAAGATTAAAAAACCATGATGGTTTTTCAAGGGACATAATGCTATTTTCAAATTATTTTTTATTATTTTATTACACCACTTTTAGATATACAATCACAAGATGCTCATGTTTGAGTTTTGGTTCTACAGTGTTCCAACACCCATCCCTCCACCCATGCCCATCACCCATCACCAATGTCCCCACCTCCCTCCCCACCCCCCAGCCCACCTCCATGGCAGGTTCTATATCTCCTTTCTCTCTTCTATCGCTCCCTCCCTCCTACCTTTACTACACATCCTGGAATGTAGTATATTCTGATTGGTTCTACTAGTTTGATGGGCAGTGTGACTTGGGGAGCCTCATGGTCAGTAGGGGAGCCTCATGGTCAGCTGAGCAACCAGCTCTCCCCGTTGCATCTGAGGCTCTGCATGCTATGGCTGGTGCGCCCCACGGCAGTTCCTGGGCGGGGCCACCATGCTCCGGGGAGGATAGATAGAAAGGGGAAGGGGTGTCCACAGTTCCATCTGACGAATACCTGGTCACTTCCGCTGTGGGAGCCACCTACCTGACTTGAACTCGGCTACTCTGTTAATACGGTCTTGAGATCCGCGTCTCTCCTTGGAGGGCTCTGTTGTGCTGCAGTGTCCAGACAGCGAAAATGGTGGCTATTGTGGTGGGCAAGTCTTATCCGACTGCTTCTGGCTCCGCAGAGGTCATGGGTCCACTCCAACTATTTTTTAGCAGGAAATGGTTAGAAAAAAAAATGGGTCTTCTCTTGGTTGAAAGAAATGGGACTGAAAACTGAAGCGTTCCTGAGGCTTTTGTGTAGATAACTCACTGCTTGATGTAATTGAAGCACAATAAAATTTTCTGTGGTCCTATACTGATTTAAGTGACCCCTTTGTGCCCTTTTTAGTTGTATTGAATTTTTTTTAAGTGTTAAAAGAAATTGCTCATGTTGGTGGTGGGAAATGGGCACTGGTGGAGGGATGGGTGCTGGAACACTGTAAAACCAAAACCCAAACATGAACTTCTTTGTAATTGTATATCTCACGGTGGTATAATAAAATATAGAAAAATAAAAAAAAAGATATTGTTCATGTTAGCCTGAGAAAATTCCCGATTTGACTTATCAGACAATAAAGAATAAATCTTGATACTTTTGGTGATGTTATCACTCATCTAAACTCCTTTGAGGAGAAATTTACAAGTGGTTACCAATGATCTGATCGACCCATTTCAAGCAAAATTATTTCTTTGGGAAATGTAGCAGACAAGGAATATTGTGGTTTGTGGTGCTCTGATGACGGTGCCTCCAGAAGCAACATGGAATTAAAATTGGCTTACTGACATAGATCAAATATGAAGCTTAGAATGAGTCCCAGAAAATGCTCTTTGATTACAATGTTTATAAAAATGTATTAAACTTCATTTTTAATAAAATTATGTTCTTTCAGTAAATTAGCAGCATTCATGTGAACAAAAAATTCAGGTAGTTATTCTGAAATACAAAATGTTTTGAAAACTAAAAACTCTAGAGTATTGGAAGTCTATGTAGCTCCCTGTGGTAGTTTTTTGTTATACAAATCATTTTGCTAGGAATTCGTGCATGACTAGATATGTTTATACTTATAAATACCTATTTTTTCTTAGCAAATATGAATAAAACTCCCCTCTAAAAATATTGAGACTGAATTCTGTTCTGCAAACATCAATGTAAGATATCTAGCCATTTTGGTGAGTGAAAACCGCAGGACTATTTCAGTTTTCTACAAAGGATCAATGAAATAGGAAGAGACAGTGGGCTTTATTTTTTTAATAGAACATTTAAAATACAGTTTGAAGATTAAAATATAATCTTTACTATAGGCTTATTAGTCACTTGTCACTTGTCTTCCCATTGTTCATCAATTTACTCGAGCGGGCGCCAGTAATGTCTCCATACATTGGGAATGAGGTTCATTCTTGTTATTGTTTTGGCATATTGAATACACCATGGGTAGCTTGCCAGGCTCTGCTGTGGCTCTGGGTTCATCCCAGGTGGGGCCCAGGCTTTTAGTATTATGTATTAAATACACAATTCAATAAAAAGTGATCATAATTTTAGCAGTTGCTACTTAAAACATGTGGTATACTTGATTTTCTCTGCTTTCTTGTTAGCTCCCTACAACAAAAATTTCTTGAATTTGAGACTCTGGGTTCAGTGATTTACCTTAGTAAATAGCAACAAGAGCTGGCTCTGCCCTCTAAATATCTTTCAAATAATGTTTGGGAGTTGATGATGGCTGACTTCTCTCAAAGGGTACAGCCTGGTACTATATTTAGCAAGACTATGGCCTTTGGCAAGAAAGTAGACTGCTTACTTCTTTATTCACTTTTCCTTAAAACTGCTAAAATTGCTGGTGTTCCTTTCAAAATCACATTTTCTGTAATTTGAGGCAGCTCTTGAATGAACTGTAAATAAAATAAATATTATGTTCTTAGCAAAGCTAAGCATATTCTAATTTTGTTTTAGAAAACAGCTGCATCTATATCATAATGACCTTGATATTATCGTGACAATCTAGTCTATATTTGTCAATGTTCTCTGTACTTAATAGGCATAGTTTCGGATAGTGGATCTTTCGGTGTTAGTTTAAAATATAGTCTTATTTAGCATTGTATTTCTCTTGTGCAACTCAGTGCTTAGACACTGCAACGTTATTTCCCTTTCCTATGCACATTTTCTGTTTTCAAGTTTCAGAAATATCCAATTACTAGAGCAGCTTAACTTTGAGTCATGTGGATTTTGCTACACATTGGGTCTGCCAAAGTTTTATGAGAATGACGTTAAATTTATCTGTTCAAATTGGTATAATCTTTATGGTAGGCCCAGAAGAGGCACCACTACTTGCAGAGTTCCATCACCAGGAAAGTCCTCGGCGTTATTTCTGGGCAACACTATACATACTAGAACATGGGGCTGTAGATATTTTTTAAAGCTATTGTTCAGATTCTTCTTTCTGGTCCACCAGATTTGTATCAAGCAAGATGTTAATTTATTATTTTATATAAATTTTAATATAAACTCCACAAGAAATAACATTAATAGACCTTAATTCTTGCCTTGTCACTTATCTTTCAGTGAACTTTTCTTTAGAATGGTTGCTTCCACACTATTCACAATAGCCAAAATCTGGAAAACAACTAGAGTGCCTGAGAACAGGTGACTGGATAAAGAAACTGTGATACATCTACACAATGGGAATACTGTGCAGCTGCTAGGAAAAATGAAGTTATGAAATTTGCTTTTAAATGGATGGACATGGAGAGGATCGTGCTGAGTGAAATTAGTCAGTGGGAAAAGAACAGATATAGAATGTCTGCATTTATTTGTTGGATATAAAAATATCATGATACCAATATCCAAGAACAGGCAGAACATGGATCAGGAGGTCTTGTCACTAGGTGGAATCTATCTCAAGTGTGTAGGAGTCAGAGGTTATGTAAGACGGAGTAGGGGACAGTGTGCTAATAATTGTTGAAAATGAAAATTCCAGCCTAGAACAGAGCATTGAATATAGGCAAAGGGATATACATGGCAATCTCTAAATGTATGTTTTGCAATCCACAATGTGCAAGAGAAGGAAAAGAGAGAGCGCGTGTGAGAGAGAGAGAAGAGAGATAGAGTGAGAGAAGAGATAAAGTGCCTGCCATAGCGGCAGGTTGATGGAGGAGGAGGGAATCAGGGGAAATGGGCACTGGTGGAGGGATGGGTGGGAGAAACTTTATGACTGAAACCTAAACATGAATATCTTTGTAATTGTATATCTCACGGTGGTATAATAAAAATTTTTTTTTAAAAAGAACAGTTGCTTCCACAATGAAATCATCAGATTCCAGAGCATTTTGGAAAGACACCTTGTTCTTTTGCATTTTGTCTTAAGAATTGTAATTCTCAGCTTCCTGGACCATAGGCTTTATGTCATCCTTGTTCAAAGGACTCATTCTCAGCAATAACAATCTTGTTTTCTTGTCCTGTATTCTTGTCCACAGCATAGACTTGAGGATGTTACTTGCATCAATAACAAATAGGACCTCAAGTTGAGAAATACCAACGCGGTATAGGAGTCATATCTTTGAGTTCAAACTTCACAAGCAGGTTGTCAACCTTGTTCATGAATGCTTGAAGGATTCAGCACTTTCACATGCCTTAGTAACACAAGGGTCAGGTGTTAGAGCCAGAAGTGAAAGGCTACGGACCTCCACCAGAGTTTCCTCTGGCCGCCCCTGCCCAGGCAGCAAGCTACCCATGTTGTATTTGATATATATGCCAAATACCAGTAACAATTTTTTTTTGAGAGACTTGCAGACATGGGGCAGAGCTGCTACTGGCTCTCCCTGTGACCAGCCGCTCACAAGGCGCCCGGGAGGGATGGTGGGTTCTAGCCCTGGCCCACTACCCCAGAAGAGCCTCGCAACAAGCCAGATGGACCCCCACTCCATGAGGGCCTCCATTTTCCACATCGGACTTCTCTCTCGTCAGATCTCCACCCAGCAGACCAGCCTATCAGCGCCCAGCTCTGATAAAGCGCAAGCGGCTGCGCCGTTTCATCAATACATGCTGGACTTAGAGATGCCTACAAGAGTATGCTACCTACACGGCAGAGCCTGGCAAGCTACCCGTGTTGTATTTGATATATATGCCAAATACCAGTAACAATTATAGACCTCATTCCAGAATGGATTGAGGCTCTTTATGTTCCTGGAGCAAGCAGATGCCTTGGGCTCTGCTAGCATGAGACAGGACATATGGAGATGTTACTGGGGCCAGCTCGAGCAAATCGATGATGAACGGGAAGACAATGACAGACAGACAGAATTTTAGACTAATCTTCAGACAGTGTTAAGATATCTTCATAATGAATAATGCTTTTTTTTGTTTTCTGCCAATTAATTAATAATTCCTGAGGAAGAATTTGAATCTGTCTTAACAATAGCATGGATCTTAATCTTAGCTGCCTATCTTAACATACTAAAGGATTTTCTCTGATGATACTTCAGTGGCATAGAGTAAGTCAGCATTCAGATTTTCAAACTGGGCACAGGAGAGGAGGTATAGAAGCCAATTGCTTCCTAGAATAACTCAATCCAAATACTTGGCTAGGTGCTGAGAGAGTTTACTTAGCATGTTCACAATCTATAGGATAGATTCAACAGGCAGCCTTCTTATTCTTATAAACAAATGGGATTATATAAAATTGAAAAGCTTCTGCACCTCAAAAGAAATGTTGACCAAGTTACAAAGACAATCCACAGAGTGGGAAAGGATATTCACCCGATACCCATCTGACAAGGAGTTAATATCCAGGATATATCAGGCACTGGTAGCACTTCACAAGAAAAATGCAGCCAACCCCATCAAAAAATGGGGGAGAAGAAATGAACAGAAGCTTCCAAAAAGAAGAAATTCGAATGGCCAAAAAGCATATGAAAAAGTGCTCTTCATCTTTAATCTTCAGGGAGATGCAAATCAAAACAACAATGAGGTACCATCTCACACCACAGAGACTGGCACACATCCAAAACTCCAAAACAGCAAGAACAACCGGTGCTGGCGTGGATGTGGGGAAAAAGGGACTCTGATCCACTGTTGGTGGGAGTGCCGACTGGTCCAGCCCTTTTGGAAAACAATATGGGCATTCCTCTGAAAACTAGATATTGAGCTCCCATTTGATCCAGCAATAGCACTCCTGGGAATATACCCGAGGGACCAAAAAACACATAGCAGAAACACTATCTGTATTTCTTTTTTTTTTTTTTTTTTTTTTTTTGGGTCACACCCGGCGATGCTCAGGGGTTACTCCTGGCTCTGTACTCAGGAATTACTCCTGGCGGTGCTCGGAGGACCATATGGGATGCCGGGATCGAACCCAAACCAGCACAGGCCGGCTGCGTGCAAGGCAAACGCCCTACCCGCTGGGCTATTGCTCCGGCCCCACTATCTGTATTTCTTTATTCATCTCTGCACTATTCACTACAGCTAGAATCTGGAAACAACCTAAATGCCCGAGAACAGAGGACTGGCTAAAGAAACTGTGGTTCATCTACACTATGGAATACTATGGGGCTGTCAGAAAAGATGAAATTATGAAATTTACCTGCAAATGGATGGACATGGAGACTATCATGCTGAGTGAAATTAGTCAAAAGGAAAAGGACAAATATAGAATGACTGCATTCATTAATAGGATATAAATAGATACCAGTGTTTTACTAAATGTGGGAAATAGTGATGGCAGATTAAAACTCACCATTGAATATACACAAAGAGACTTAAGTGATAAACTCTAAATATCTGCAGGGCTAGCCACAATGTGCAAAATAAGAGGGAGAGAGATGCAGAGACAGAGAGAGAGAGAGAGAGAGAGAGAGAGAGAGAAG
>JAJIBD010002644.1:150000-212367 GCA_021461705.1 Cryptotis parvus
GGTGTTTTGGCTGTGTGTTTTTGGGTCCCCAGGGTATATTCCCAGAAGTGGTATTGCTGGGTCAAATGGGAGCTCAAATTCTAGTTTTTGGATGAATGTCCAAATTTGCCTGGGAGCCACTGGGGTCCCCAAAGATATCAGGAAACAAATTTCCTTCTATCTCAGAGGTTGATAGGGAATGGATGAGAAGTCAAGAGTCCACTGTGGTTCCAAAGAATTTTACTAATTCAATAATAAAATAAGCTCTGCCACTAGAATCCAAAATAATGGGATTCCCTAGACCTCTATCTCTTGGTCAGAACTTATACCATGCACTTGGGCCCCAGTCTCCCACCAAAGTAGATCCCAGTACCTCAAGTCATTCCCCTTATATAACCAAAAGTAATCCTATCTTGAGGGAGGGTAATGTCAACAAAGATCAATCAGCTTCTAGGTGTAGAAGTAGGGTAGTACTACCCTAGGGTGGCAACACACTTGTTTCAGGTCTAAACAAACAATCATGCCAGGGACTAGTCCCTTTCTCAGAGATTATCTCTATGTCAAAACATTGGAGGGAGAGCTGGTATAAAGAAATACATCTCAATAGATGTATATTGATGGGGGAGAAACATCCTAATTTTATGGGTTTCATGCAATCTAAATAGTACCTACAAGGTCTATTTTCTGTTCTGCCCCAAGGTGATTCTGAGTGTCTTGTCCTCTGATTACTGAGTCATGCTCGCCTGCATGAGAGTAAAGTAGCATGATCCTTCAGTTAATCTTAAACATCAGTCTCAACTTAGCCAGGGTGGTAGCCTCTTGGTAAATTCTAATTGTCCCACGCTGGGACCAGTCGGTATTAAGAGTAATTGTAGCCAATCAGATAACATTGAAATCATAGTGATTACATTATTTCAGAAGTTACTGATTCAGGGTCAAAATGTCTCTTGTAACTGCCACATCCTCCATCAGTGTTTACACAGAAGAGAGATTTCATTAGCTTGAACCCTGGCTTAAGAACATGTAAACACCTTAAACTGTAAGTGGACTAAACAGCAGAGTTAGCAAGGCCTGGTCATCCAGCACATATTGCTCTCTAAAAAGGCTGGACCAGTAAGCATTCCTAGCAGTAATGAACGAGAGTCCCTTTCTCTTGCATCTGTGCCAGCACTGGCTGTTCTTGTTCTTTTGGATGTGTGTCAGTCTCTGTGTGTGGGATATCTCACTGATGATTAGTAATATAGAGCAATTTTCATGTGCCTTTTAGCCATTTGAATTTCTTCTTTGAGGAAGTTACTGTTCATTTCTTCTTCCCATTTCTTGATGGGGCTGGATGATGTTTTTCTTATAAAGTTATACCAGTGCTTTATCTTGGATATCTTGTATACCCCTTATCAGTTGGGTATTGGGTGAATTTTTCCCATTCCAAGGCTGTTTTTGTATCTTTACCACTGTTTCTTTTGAGGTACAGTAACAATTATAGACCTCATTCCGGAATGGGTTGAGGCTCTTTATGTTCCTGGAGCAAGCAGGTGCCTTTGGGCTCTACTAGCATGAGACAGGTCATATGGAGATGTTACTGGGGTCTGCTCGAGCAAATCGATGATGAACGGGAAGACAGTGATACAGTGACAGTAGTCCCATTTGTTAACCTTTGCATCCAATTGCTTGGTCAGAAGTGTTTCATCTTTGAAAATTCTTTTAGCTTTAGTTTCATGGAGGGTTTTGCCTACATTTGCTTCCATGTACCTTATGGATTCAGGTCCACTGTTGAGGTCTTTAATCCATTTGAATCAACTTTTGTGCATGGCACTAGATAGAGGTCTGAGTTCATTTTTTTTACATGTAGATGTCCAGTTTTTTCATGGGATAATTTTGTCTGTCCATAAAACATGGTGTCAAGCATTGTATAGTGCGACAGTTATGAGGGGAGGTCTCCAAATATTTCTACCTATTCCAGGTTGGCCTTGCAGTCACTATAAAAAACACAGCCCAACTGGTGGAGGGATGGATGCTGGGACACTGTGTGACTGAAACCCTAATATGAACATATTTGTAATTGTATATCTCACGGTGGTACAATAAAATATTAAAAAAAACACAGCCCAATCAAGTACTGTATAGGACACTTTACATGAATGACATTTTACAATACTTTATAAGACAAAACAAGGAGGTTTGGCGGATATTTCAAAAGCCGATGGCCAGTGGGTCTCTACTGACTGCTATATGATGTGCTATTATTCTCCTCTCATGCTGCAAAAGGAGGAGCCTTGTTCTTTCCCTCCAAGATCAGTTCAATAGGGAAGTCAGTAAGTTGTAATGCACACACTTTAAGAACAAAAGATTACTCATTGAGTCTGAAACCAAGAAAGATATTCCTGCACACTGGTGATATGTCTGGCACATTCTGTGTGGGCTTTTTAACTCTTTGTAAAGAAAAGTTCAAAATCTGAGGCCTCTTCTCAAGATGCTGAGTGAGGCTGGAAAAGACCAGCACATGAAATTGCCTTTTGCAACACATGGTCTTTCTTTTTTGTTTTATCCTTATATTCTCTCTCTTTTTTTTTCAGACTCTTAGGTGATCTTATTTCCTTGTTTCTAACCCTACATGATAAGCTAACAGGACCCAACCCTACTACCTGATTGACTGACAGAGTCTCCACCCTGCTTTCTCCAACTTAAATATCCCTGTTTGACCTAATAAAACAGACCCATTCCCCCAGAGTGGTTTGTGGATACTTCTTTGTGGGTACTCTACTCGATGACCTTCTTCGTGGGTGTTCTACTCAATCAAGCCCCGACCTCACTGATGACATCAGCATCTCTCACCAGCCACATCAACAGAGCTAGAGTGATAGTACAAGGTAAGGCAATTGCCTTGCATATGGTTCATTCCCAGTGTGCAAGTGGGCTCCTAAGCATTCACCCAGGAGGAGTTATCTGAACAGAGTCAGAGGCTACCTGAGCACAACCTGGTGTAATAATAATGGTCCCCGGATCATTACTATGGTCCTAATAATAGTCCAGGGACCATTATTATTAGCACAAACTAATAATGAGAATGACAATGATGATGATAATTCAGAAGTGTAGGCAGTACTGTAGTTGTAGCAAAATATACTTAGAGGACAGTAGAGACACAAAAAGAGCTAATGACTCGATGTAGTTTTCGTATTTTTATTTATTTTTTTTTTTTTTTGCTTTTTGGGTCACACCCAGCAATGCTCAGGGGTTACTCCTGGCTCTGCACTCAGGAATTACCCCTGGCGGTGCTCGGGGGACCACATGGGATGCCGGGATTGAACCGGGCAGGCACAGGCCGGCCATGTGCAAGGCAAACGCCTACCCACTGGGCTATCGCTCCGGCTCCAGTTTTCGTATTTTTAAAAAAATTCAGCTTTTATTGTAGGTTAGCTAACATGGTCGTAACAATGTTAGTGTATTGTACAAAGTTATTGCACACTGCCACCACTGAAGTGCCCCTGACCCTCCACCATGGTCCTTATGTCATTTCTAGTCCTAACCTCATTGCTCCCTATCAGTATGACAATTGATTAGCTCTTACAGAAACTCAAGTTTAATTTATGCTCACTAATTAGATTTTCATAGTGATACATTTAAGGCTCAGCTTCTTCATATGAATTACTAATGATACAATTGCTAAAGCATTGGTTCTCTTTGCCTATTTACATGGAGTTTGCCTCTGAAAACAAAATCCATTCCATGAGTATAACAGAACACAGGTCTCTAGCAAACTACCAGATTTAATCCTTTAACCTTTGACAAGCTTGTGATCCTGTATGCTCCTGTTTTTCTGATTTGTAAAATTAGAAAATATGACTGTACCTCCCTCTAAAAGTAATTACGAATATAATGAAATAATACACAGGGTCTAGTACATAATAAACTTACAAGAAATGTTGATTTTAAGGTGATGTTAACAAGTTTGCCAGGTTAAATCCAAACCTTGGGCAAGGTATATGATATTTTGAGCCTAGCTTCTCAAGATGACTTGCTAGTTTACAAATCACCATGACATTGGCTAGGGTTACTGTGGAAGATTAAGGTGGTGCCTTGAATATAGAGGCAGATCCTAGTTCTATCCCCTGGCAATGCGTGTGGTTCCCCTAGCAGGGTCAGGAGTGATTTCTCAGCACAGATCCAGATGTAAGCCCCAAAGGTCTGAACGGAATGATAGTACAGCAGTTAGGGTGCTGCGTCTTGCACTCAGCCCACTGGGTTCAATCTCTTGACTCCCTTGGTCTTATAAGCTCTACCAGGAGTAATTCCTGAGCACAGAGCACCCAGACTGTGTCCCAAAACAAAATCCCCCCAAACCAACACCTAACAGATGTAAGCCTGCAGCACCTCCTAGCTGCAGGGAGAGAGGTCCTAGTGGGTACCCCCTCCCTCTAAGCCTGACAGTTGAAATACATCACTAATACTCACAAATATTTACATATATTAACTCATTCAACACTTTCTGTCAAGCAGAAGAGTAGATCTCTTTTGGGCTGTGTTCAAAATCATTCTTTTTTTTTTTTTTTTTTTTTTTGGTCACACCCAGCAATGCTCAGGGTTACTCCTGGCTCTGCACTCAGGAATTACTCCTGGCGGTGCTCAGGGGACCATATGGGGTGCCAAGGATCGAACCCAGGTCGGCCGCGTGCAATGCGAATGCCCTACCCACTGAACTATCGCTCTAGCCCCTCAAAATCATTCCTGACAGGGCTTTGGGCCCAAATTGGGTGCTAGGGAGTGAACCTGGGTCTGCCAGAGCAATACAAGCACCCTCTCCTCTGTATTATCAACTCTGGCCCCAAGCAGCAATGGAATTCCTAAGGAGTCTTAAAACCACCTAGCCCTAAGGCCACAAGACTAGAGCACAGGAGGAACTAGAGCCTGATAAGGCTTCACCTGGAGACTGCCTGAAACCCAGAGAAGGTTGAATTCCACCCCTCCCCAACAAAGGACAGGAAAGGAATTTCAAAGAGACCACTCCCACTTCCAACACTTGACAACACATTAGCAATGGACTCAGCTAGGTGAAAGTCCTGTGAGAGGGCAGTTTGAGAAAAATCCTGTAAGTCACCTTGAGCAAAGGAAAGACTCCTTCTTTTGTGTATGCTGCCCCTGCCTTTGTGCAGCTAGTGCCCAGTGGCCAAACACAAGTGGTGGAGCATCTCCCCTCTTACTTTCTCTCCTCTTCCCCCTTCCTAAAAGCTGCCAAATAAAATGTTTTATTTCACTGCTGGTCTCCTGAAATTCTTCAGCGGTAAAGACAAGAACCTGCAAGGCCTGGGTGAGTCCTGGCCTTCCCAGGCTGCAGAGCGGGATCGCGAGAAAGTGATTCTCTCCTCCCCTCCTCACATAAGCCACCCCTGTTGTGTGTGTGTGTGTTTGTGTGTGGGGGGTGGTGGTGGGGGTCGGGTCTACATTATTAAACACCCTCATTTTGCAGTTGAGGAATCTTAGAGACTCTAATTTGCTTCAGTGAGCGGTTCTCACTCAGGAACCAACTTTTTTTTTTTTTTTTAATGTACCTGTAAACCAACCTTTTCTTTCTCACATCATATCATTAGATAATGAGTTTCAGGCACTTTCAAAACTCATTTTCTCTCATCTATAAACAATGTCTTTAAGATGCAGTTTCTAGTTGGAGACCTTTGAATTCAACAGTAAACGCAGCATGTAATTATAAACCATGGTGCCTCCGCTAATTACAAACAGTGAAGTCAAACACATGGTTGTTGACCCAGCGGAGGGTCACAGAACAGGCCCATAAACCGTACTTTCGACTCCAGTACTGAAGCCTGGCTTATCTGCGAGCCTGCTTACATAAATCTAGGGGGTAGGGAAAGGGGGACATAGTGACCCTTCCTCACAAAGTTATTAAGGTATAAAACCGAATGCGTTCCCGGCTCCCTTGGGTGCCGGCATTGTCCCTGGCCGTTGACCACGTAGTACAACCAGGGTCTCGGTTTAGAATCCTTTCAGAATTCCCAGCGAGTCTCTTAACTGCTTACGCGGCAGTTCACGGCAGCGCGGCAAACGCCACAGCTCCGCTTCCGCTTCTCTTTCCTCAAGTCGCGGAAACGGGCGGGGAACGTCCGTGCCGAGAACTTAGGGGCGCTGCCACCACCCCCCACCCAACCCGTTGCACCCCGAACTCGGCTTCCGAACCTTTCCAAGCGCCCCCTGCGGCGGGCGTCTCCGGAGCACGCGCAGCTCGGCCCAGCCGGGGCTGCACCCGCGCGCCGCGAGGCCCCGCCCCCCCTGACAACGGGAAGCCGGCGCGCGGCAGGGCGCGTGCGCAGAGCGGGCCGGGGGCGCCGGGCGGGCGGATTACGCGTGGAGAGCGCATGGGCAGACAAATTGTACGTCCGTTGTCCGGAGCTGAGGGGAGTGTGGGCGCCATCTTCTTCCAGGCTCACTGAGGGCGCTGCCTGTGCTGGCTGGGCTGCCGCCCCGAGGAGCGCGCCCGTCCCCGGCCTGTCTGTCCGACCCGGCAGCAGTGGTGTGTTTCCAGCCCAGTGCGAAGCAGTTACCCTTGGGGCGCCGGGGGCTGGGGCGGGGTTGGCGCCGGGGGAGCGAGGCGCAGGGAAAGGCGGGGCCGGCGGCCGCGCCACAGCTAGCGTCGCTCCTGCCGTTAGGGCACCCTCTCTCCTTGCTAGACATCCACCCTCCCGTCAGCCTCCATGTGGTGCCGTGCGTGCGCTCCCCCGGCTTCTTGACACTGAAGATCTCGAAGGATTTCCTAGGTATTTTTTTTCTCCTTTGCTATGTCATCGTAGGCAGTGGTGGCAAGAGAGCGCCGCAGGCCGGGCTCTCTTCAGGGCTTGAGAGGGGCCAAAGCGTTTTTTTTTTTTGGTCCGCTGTGGGGGCGGCTCATCCTGTATGGCCAGTTCGGGTGGAAACGGTGTGTGCCCTTGGGACGGCGTTCAGCGGCAAGGCACGGAGGTGGGCGGTGCAGGTCTCACGTAAAACAATTAAAATAATAAAGGGCTGATGGTAGCCGAAGGTCTCGGGCGACTGCATCGGATCCCACGGAGCAACTTTGGCCTGGCGCGAACCAAGGAAGCTGTGAGCCCCCCACCCTCGGGAGCGCGGACCCCAGCGCGGGGCGGTCCAGCCATGCCTGCGGAGGATGCCTGCTGGACGGTGGTGGATGTGACAGGAAAGCCCCCGCTCTGTGGATTCGACTCCAGATACTTCCTGCGGGGACCCTGGCTCTGTGTCGTCATCCTTTGGCTTTATTTTAACCATCCACGTTACAAAAGGGGGGGGAAAAGGCATATCGTCCATAAAAAAAAGGGGGTCGGGGTAGATGGTTTTCTTTAGGGTAGCGACTTGATGCAATTAGAATGTGAATGTGCCTCCCCCCATAACTTGGGTTTGAGGAACCAGTCTTAGGTTTTTTTTTTTTTTTTCTCCTCAGCGTGCCTGGAAAGTGACTTGTTATTTTCTAGTTAAAAGTCAAGTTGGTCTGAGATAATTAAATCCAGCTTCCCTTCCATCTCTTTCCCTCTTTGGTCTTCAGAAGATGCACATTACATATGGGGATGGTGATCAAGTGGATAAGTCACTGGATAAAATAAGTTTAAATAAGCTTTTAAAAACTTGGTGCTTTAAACCCTGAGATCTTTTCCTAGAAATTTAGGAAATTCTTTTCATAGAAATGCTTTTTACATCTATAGTCACATCTATAGTCACTTTAGTTTGTCTTTATGAGTAGAGAAAAAATTTTGAGTGCAGAGTACTTTATGTTATTTTCTGTGTCCTACTAATGTATAGAATTTATGGGGAGTTGGCTTGAGGAAGTAATATGGAGCCACAATAAAAGTGCTCCTTTTGAGAGTTGGTCTCTTTCTTGCAGGTAGGGAGTGCTGTTGTAGCGGTTGTTAAGTGGTACCTTTCTATCACAAGGGCAGAAGTGTTTTAAGCATCAGTTGTTTTTAATGGTGTCAAAATAGAAATTTTTACATAGTCTGAGTTGCAATTTATGAGATTTGTGGTTATGGAGCTCCTTAGAGTGTTTTGGAGTTAAAATAGTTTGAAAATTTGAAATGTTATTATTTCTTTAAACATTTCTCACTCTCAGAGACACATTTATATTCTTAGGATCAATAGGGTAAGTCTCATTTTAAAAGAAGTTTAGTAGTGATAAAATGCCAATTTATTTTATGATTTTTTTTTTTTTGCTTTTTTTGGGTCACACCCAGCAATGTTCAGGGGTTTCCCTGGCTCTGCACTCAGGAATTACTCCTGGCAGTGCTCGGGACCATATGGGATGCCCGGGATTGAACCTGGGCCTGCACGGGCAAAGCAAATGCCCTACCCGCTGGAGTTATCGCTCCTGCCCCGTATTTTATGATTTTGAACTTAGTTTTTAGTCTAAAAGGATTGCTAAGTCCATTTGAATAGTAAGGAGTCTCAAATTTTTTAATATGGAGAGATATTTCAGAAGCTATACTTTTTTTGTTACAGTGTTTCTTGAAGAATTGTTGTTTTTTTTAAATAGGCTTTTTAGATGAGCTGTTATCTGTTTACAACAATAATGAACAGAAGCTTTAGGAATTTTCCATTGTGTATCTTGCAGATGTTTTAACATAAACTTTGTTAATATTTTGTTTTTTTTTAAATTTGTGGCCCACACCGTAGTGTGCTCTTGGGCTATTCCTCACTGTGCTCAAGAGGAATAGTGACCTTTGTGGTGCTTTGGGCTACGGTGTCATGGTGGGGATCCTCTGAATGCAAGGCAAGCAAGTATCATACCTCCTATATGATTGCTTTGATCTCATTAATTTTTCTAGCATTGACCACAGTATAGATGAAGATTATGTCATATGTCATGTGATTTCTTGATATTTTTGTCATTTTATAGTCCAGAAAGTTTAAATTTTGATCATATGAAAAGAGAACTAAATTTGCAGACCTCAAAAATGTCATCAGGACCACACTTTTATGGAGGAAAATTAGTGTAGTGGACTGAAACTTATTTGCATACTAAGATTACAAATGTTTGTACTTACTAAGTTAGTAAGCCATTAAAGCCTAATTGATAAGACTATATTAAGTACTGCTAATTTGGACATCTCTGACAGTTTTAGATGTGTTTGTTTCCCTTCAAAAAACCTATAGTCGAGATTTTTTTTTGTTATTATTGATAATCCCCCAAAAGTTCTTACCATTTCAGTGTACAGTGTATTTTATATGTATTTTACTGTTTTTATATTTTTATTAGGTTACTCTGTACAGTTGTTTGAAATGGATTTTTTAAATTCAAATAAGATTCTGTGTACTTATCTGTACATTATCTCTGGCTTGAGGTGAAGTTTAGTAATTTAGTAAATTTGGAGTTTAAGATGAGTAGTGGTGGTGGTGGTAGTAGTAGGAGACTTTCAATTTTATGGTTATTGTATTCGCCTTAATTATTGGAGTCAGTTTATACTGACTGTGTTTGGATTGTGAGCATTATATGTGGAGTATAAAATCGTATCCAGAAGACAACCATGGGTTTGGATTTATAGCTTTAAAAATTGGATTTTGAACTTGAAACTTTTATTTATTGTCATTTTAAGTGGTTGCCTTATTGGGCTAGGCCTGATGTTTTGAAAGGAAATAGAATTACAAATTGGACATAGTGAGCTCTATGTTTGGTCTTTTCGTTGATGGAAGTGGTCCTGAGAAATTTTTTTTTTTGTTAAAATTATTACTTACGTATAGGAAGGGGCCCTTTTTTTTTCTTTTTTAAATGGATGTAACATTTACATACAATGAAATACCTAGACTCTAAACATAGAATTCAACCTTTATACATTCATATAACCACCACTATATTCAAACTATAAATCATTTTCATTTTCCTTTTCGTCATGTTACTTCCAGGGAACTATTGTTTAATTTTCAGTACATTTTTAATTTTTATATAAGTGGCAGATGTCTACTCGAATTTGTACTTCCTTTTTTGCTTCAGGATGATTACTTCATGGACAAATGCGGACCATTTTGTAATATTCTCATAGTTGTTGCATATAGTGCTTCACTTTTTAATATATTAGTCTAAAGTGAATATCTAATCTGGCATTGTTAGAGATCAGTTAAAGGGTCCAAAGATTAATTATATTTCATTTTCTTTCCACAGTTAAGTTGCTTTTTACAGAATTAACAGGTCTTCAGAAATTAAAAAAAAAAGGTAAGATACCAGAGCTTAAAGCTTTTCACAGAGACTTGATTTAAAAAAAAAGAAAAAGTACATTTAGGTATACATGGCTTCTGTACCTTATGTCTGGCCAGTGATGCACTCACTAGTGGAAATCAGTTTATTACCATGAGCAGAAATTTCAAAATTCTGACACAGATGACAATTCTAACTTTGTAAACGTATTGTGGTTGGTAAAATTCATTAATACTTTAAGCATTTCTTTTTCAGTGGAAGATACATTTCTGAGTATGAAAATAGTGTGTTCTTGTGGTGAAGCAGAATTTGGCAGAATTAACAACGATTTGTTATCTTTGTTAACAAAGATTTGTTAAAAAAAACAAAGATTTGTTAAATCTTTGTTAACAAAAAATTTGTTCTTTTGATGCTTATATTGTATAGGTTAGGTGATATGAAATGTTTCTTCAAAATAGTTGATTTGTAGTTGGGAGAAAGCTTATTGCTTGTTTCTAGAAGAGAATTGGATGCAATTCATTTTTTTATGAGTGAATTTCTATCTTGTTTCCATTTACAAATGCTGAAGGCGGCAGGAACCAGAAGTCATTATTAAGCTTTGGGATATGGTGATTCAAAAATAAGACTTGCTATTATGTGTACCTTTTTGTCTGCAGGTCATTATTGCTGTGGTTTGAGCTCAGCATGGCTGTAGTCATCCGTTTACTGGGGCTTCCTTATCTTGCGGGGCCTGTGGATATTCGTCGCTTCTTCACGGGATTGACTATTCCTGATGGAGGAGTACATATAATTGGAGGGAAAATGGGGAGGCTTTTATTATTTTTGCAACAGACGAAGATGCAAGACGTGCCATAAGTCGCTCTGGAGGGTTTATCATGGATTCGCCTATAGAGCTTTATCTTAGTAGTAAGGCAGAAATGCAAAAGACTATCGACATGAAAAGAACAGATTGCAAAGGAAGAGAGCGTCCAGGATCTGGGACATCAGGGGGTTGGCAGCTTATCTAATGTTGGTGAGACTACTAAGGCAGAAGCAAGTAATTCTGGATATGGCTCTCCAGCTAATAAAGATGCTGGGTTTCATACGAATGGTACTGGACACGGTGATGTAAAGCCAAGAAAGACAAGGCCATCGAAAGCTGAGAATCCTTATTTGTTTCTCCGAGGCTTGCCTTACTTAGTAAATGAAGATGATGTTCGTGTATTTTTTGCTGGCTTGTGGGTAGATGGTGTAATTTTCTTAAAACATCATGATGGCCGAAATAATGGTGATGCCATAGTAAAATTTGCTTCGTGTATCGATGCTTCAGGAGGTCTTAAATGTCATCGAAGTTTTATGGGCTCAAGATTTATAGAAGTAATGCAAGGCTCTGAACAGCAGTGGATCGAGTTCGGTGGTAATGCCATTAAGGAGGGTAACATTCCTGTGAGAACTGAGGAACACTCTCCACCAAGAGCAAGTAATGATCGGCATTCTCGAAACGGTCTCATTCAAAATCTCCCAGAAGAACACGTTCTCTTTCTCCTCATGGATATTATGTTGAGTTAACAAATCTGTCTCAGAGTGTTAATAAAAGAGATTTAAGAAATTTCTTTAAAGATGCTGATCTGAGTGATGAACAGATTAAGTTTTTATATAAAGATGAAAGAAGAACAAGGACTGCCTTTGTAGGCGTTCAAGACTCTGAGAGACTATAACACTGCTCGGGTTTACATAAGACTATTTTACAGTATCGTCCAGTTCATATTGATCCAGTATCTAGAAAAGATATGTTGAAGGTCATTAAATATTATGAAAAGAAAAGACCTGTGTCAGTAGAGAAAGAGAGGCTTGGACACGTTTCACAACAACACTCGCAAAGAAGTCTATTCTGGTCAGAAACTGTGCATCTATATAAGAAATTTTCCATTTGATGTCACAAAAATTGAAGTACAGAAGTTCTTTGCCGACTTCCCGCTTGCTGAGGATGATATTTACTTGCTTTATGATGACAAAGGAGTTGGTCTGGGAGAAGCGTTGGTGAAATTCAAATCAGAAGAACAGGCCACGAAAGCTGAACGTTTAAACCGACGAAGATTCTTGGGAACAGAAGTATTACTAAGACTTATATCTGAGGCACAGATGCAGGAATTTGGTGTAAATTTTCCAGCGATGTCTAGTGAAAGAATGCAAGATCGTTCACAGTCGTGTGATAGAGATGATGATTTCCATTCGTTTGAAGCAAATGATCCACCAATGTACTCAGCTGGCCCATCTGAAAATTTTCGACGTCAGCAAGAGGATTCGAGGCAACTGGACAATTTCAAGCATCCCCAAGGGATTTCCGCAGCTTAATAGGTACCCTTCAAAAGACTTTCGACATTCCCCAGAGGACTTCAGTTACTCCCGGAAGAATACAGAGGCCCTCGGGAGGAACGCTTCAGAAGGCTTCCCCGAGGAGGACAGGCACCCATGGGAGGAGGACTTCAGGCACCCACGGAAGGAGGGCTTCAGGCATCATTGGGAGGATGACTGGAGGCGGCCATCAGAGGAAGATTTTAGACAGTCTTCTGAGGAGGACAGGAGGTGGCCTGCTGAGGGAGACTTCAGGCGGCTACCAGAGGAGGACTTCAGGCGACCACCTAAGGAGGATTTTAGGCATGTGGCTGAGAAGGAATTTAGACGTACTCCTGAGGAAGATTTCAGGCATTCTCCACAGGAGGACTTCAAGCGGCCACCTCAGGAACAATTTAGGCGACCACCCCCAGAACATTTCCGGAGGCCCTCCCAGGAGCACTTTCGGAGGCCTCCCCAGGAGCATTTCAGGCGACCTCCCCAGGAACACTTCCGGAGGCCATCCCAGGAGCATTTCAGAAGAGAGCCTCAGGAGCACTTCAGGCGACCACCCCAAGAGCATTTCAGGCGTTCCGAGAGGAAGATTTCAGGCACCCACCAGAAGAAAACTTTCGGGGTCCTCCCGATGAAGACTTTAGGCACCCTCCTAACAAGGACTTCAGGAGAGCCCAGGAGGAAGATTTCAGATGCCCTTCTGATGAGGACTACAGGCGGCTTCCCGAGGGAGATGTCAGGGAGGCCCCAGAAGAGGACCCTAGGCTTCCCGACAGTTTTCGACCACCTGTTGAGTTGAGGGGCCCACCTGACAACTTTAGAAGTCATCGTTCTGTTGCAAATACAGGCCGTCCAGAAGGTGGCAAGTTTGACTTTGGAAAGCGTAATATAGGAAGCTTTTCCGAGGGGAGATTTGCTCCTGATCCAAAATTAAATTGTAGTTCAGGTAGAGTAACTCCTATTAAGATTATGAATCTTCCCTTTAAAGCTAATGTTAATGAAATTCTAGATTTTTTCCACGGCTATCGAATCTTATCTGATTCAGTTTCAATACAATATAACGAGCAAGGATTACCAACAGGGGAAGCCATTGTTGCTATGATAAACTATAGCGAAGCTATGGCCGCTATTAAAGATCTGAATGATAGGCCAGTTGGCCCCGTAAAGTTAAGTTAATTTTGCTCTAAACAAAATCTCTAATTCAGAATTACCTCCCCACAGTATTGATGCAGTAAAATGTATGTTTTTCAGAAGTGTTTATTTTTAATTGTCTTATGAAAAGAAGCATTTAATTTTGACCTGTGAATAGAACAAACATATTATGAAATGTGAGTCTTGTTTACTTTTGCCTGCAAATTGCCATTCACTTTTTCTAATTTAAAATTAAAAAAAAAATTTTTTTTTTTGATGGGGAGAGTAGTAATTTCCCAGTATTCTTTTTTTGTTGTTGTTGATGTCCTGGATAAACCTCAAGATATGTATATAGTAGAGCTGTATTTGGGGAGGGTAAATTTTATGTTCACTTTAGTTTCTACTCTGTAGTCTACATCTTTTATTCAAACTGTATAAGGAAATAGTCAGTGACTGTTCAGGTTTGGCATTTTCATTGCTAACTGCCTGAAAAATAATTGCCCTCTTCCTTGTTTCCAGATATTACTATGTTAATACCCCTGTTAATAGAGTTAAAAAATGGACAGACTGTGAACTTGAAGTTTACTTATATGTAAGGAGCTTAGGATATTCTTAAAGTTTCCATGTTCATAACTTTGCAAAAGTTTTATAAAAATAAAAAATTGTAACTGAGTAGAGCAACTAACCTGTATTTATAAAAAGAAGAGAGAATCACAACTGCTTTTGTGAAGTTTTTCAACAGCTATAGTAGTATTTGTGATGGTGGGGCGGGGACCAATCATTCTGTAGTAGCCAGAGTGCTATGTGTAGTGGTATGGTTTCTTCAACATATCATCAGCCAAGCTTATACAGATGAAAATAAAGTAACAGTGTAATTATAGGTGCCAGGGAACGGTTAGGCTTAAACTGGAAAGAGTCTGTATTTCTTTGATACAGAATGTTTACATAAAATTTTTGTTAAATGCATACATAGTTTGTTTCTAGGAACAAATTACTGATGATTCATATAAATTATTTTTTTTATTGGTTCTCATTTTTTAATTTCAGAACGTATTCATTTACAGATTCAACTATAAGACTTGTGCTTGCTTTGAATTCTTTTATATAGAGCACATAGTATAGAGGTTTTGCAGTTCCTGGATTTGGTCTATACTCATGATAAATATTAATGGCTAGTGTTTATTGACTCTTATTGTGTTAGGCAGTATGTTTTGCATGTAGAATCTCAATATTCCCCAGAAGCTCTTTTTTTTAAAATTTCATATGAGATACTGCATTTAGATTGGTTAAGAAACTTATTTGAAGTCATAGCTCGTATGGGTCATGTCAGGCCAAACAACAGACTTCATTTCATGCTTGTTACATATTTGCCTACTTTGTTCAGTGGCACTTTTAAATTTTGTAAGACTGTGCTAACTATATTTTCATGAATAAAATATTTTTTACCTCCTCTGTTTTTTTTTTTCTTTTTGGGTCACACCCGGCGACGCTCAGGGGTTACTCCTGGCTCTGCACTCAGGAATTACTCCTGGTGGTGCTCAGGGGACCATATGGGATGCCGGGATCGAACCCTGGCCGGCATGGGCCGGCCGCGTGCAAGGCAAGCACCCTACCCGCTGGGCTATCGCCTCCAGCCCCCTCTGTTCTTTTAAAAACATTATTTAAAGGATAAAATTAGGATGTCCAACTGTTAAATTAACTTTTAAGTCTTTATATCCAGAGTTTCTCTTGGATACTGATTTAACTATCAATTGTTCATTATATAAAATATGATTTGGTACACGGTTGACCTCATAATTTACATAAAGCAATTTCCCTCAGTTTTGTGATCCACATATTTTCCCACACTGAATAATAAAATTAGAATTTATGTTAGTTTAGCAATATAGTAGGATATTGCTGAAGTAGAATACTTTGTCAGTACTTAATGTGTACTTAGTATTTTGCATTGATTTTAGTGATTTAAAGACATCTAAGAATTGTAACTTTCTTGCTTGCTAGAGAATGAACTAGTAAATGTGGTTCAAGAAAGCACATCAGTATGATTCTTTAAACTAGTAAGCTTACAGATTCACCCTGTAATATCCAAATCAATAAAGTAGAAATAAGTAACTTTCAAATGCTCAAGGATTATATAGATGGTTCATTTGATCTGCCTTTGTGAGGAATATATGGAAGACTTAAAAACACTTTTCAAATACATATCGAACCAAGATGAAGCTTAAAGGTTGACACTTAATGTGAACATGCTTTTCTAGATGAGAACAGGATTGTGGTAGCTCAGTAGTAGATGTACGCTTTGTATTTTGTATTTAGGAATTAAGAAATTCATATATATTTTACTCCATAATCTATTTATATACTTTTTATCTTTTTAAAATAAAGTTTATTATAGGAACTGGCTTCTGCGTATTGGGAGCCATTATGCTCTTTAATTCTGCCTTCAGTGGTATCATTATAACTGAAATTGGCCATAGTAGGAGAGTTTTCACCATGGAAATGGACAAATGCAGCAAATCAGGGTATATTTTCAATGTCTAGAAAATCAGTTTACTAGCACATTGCCAGTTTCAACCACAAAGAAAATAGTGTATTAAATTTTCCATATACCTTTAGCCAGCTTTGATTAGTATCGTAACAATTTTTGTTTACATTCTTCTTTCATGAGGTACACTAGGACCATAACCAAGGTTATTTTAATTATCTTAAATACAAGCATTTTATCTAGAAGGTTGCTGGAAAATGTGTATCAAGAACATAATCTTAATTTGAGATTGCTAGGAGTCACATTTGAAATGTTTGTTTTTTTACTAAGGACATTTCACACAACCACAAGCAGTGGTTCTTGGTTCATATATCACCTATTAAGCAGTGATCCCATCACCTCATTCCTTATATTAAACAGTCATGACTATCATTATTTAGTACCACTAATCTTAAATAATATGGAGGTAATAAACGGATAACGGTTAAATAACTGGTCAAGTTGGTTGCTTGTTTTTTTTTTCTTGCTTTGCAGAAAGGAAAGGAAAAGTGTTTCTTACATTTTTAAATATGGCTACATCTTAAATGATTATGTAGGTACCTTTGTAATAGCCTTAATTTTATCTAACAGCTTACACAGAAAATACCATCCAGCCTTCTAAGAAAAACTGCCAATTTATATCAGTCTAAACTTAATTTTCATTGATAAAAGTGTTATGAATAGCATTCCTTTTGTCCAAAGATTAATTTTTTTGAGCTAGGAAGAACATTTTATATCAGTTCATAAAGCTTATTGCTTTTTATGTCAGTACACTTCAGCTTTCAGGCTAGAACAATTAGTATTCAAAAGAAGTGATTTGCTACAGAGAGCAAGATAAACAGTATACTCTTGTTTCTTCCAACATAATCAAACTGAAATGGTATGATAAAAATGTGCAGTGATATATACAATTTAAGAAATCAATTACAATTTTTTAAAAAGGTACAGAATTGATTTTATCAGTTTAGAACGATTCTCAGGAAGCAATGCTTTGTTAAGAACAGAATTTTGGATAACAGTAATAAAGATCCTTAGAATGCCTTTATTTTTCTATTATAATTGCTTTTGTGATTATCCCAAGTGGTTTTATAAATTTCATAATTTTTGTATGCCTGACTGTAGTTCATGAATAGCAAAAGTACAATTTGCTATTCAGAGAAACAAAATATTCAGCTATACTGAAAGGCTTTTGTTTTATATTTACAGAAATAAGTGACTTTATTAACTAGATGGTAATTGGTAAATTTTTTATTGAATTTTTATGTTTTTCCATGTTTTTTTAAGAAAAAAATTATAATTTTCCTATTATACATGCTGAGCCTTGTATAATGTATAATAGCGGTTTGATTTTCAAACCAGAATCAGACTGATGGCTTTCTTTCTTTTTAAAACTAACTTTATTCTATGTCTGTGAACTGATATCTAGTATCCCTTTGACTTTAAATAAGTGATTACAATACTTTTGCTTTCTTGAAAAGCCAATTTACATAAGAAATGATAAAACCAGGTTTTAGTAAAATGGATAAAAAGCCAAAGAACAAAAGAAAACTTGTCTAAGGTTTATGAAATACTTATATTTAGTCAGAGTGATTTAATTTTCTGGTGATGAAATATGTTAATCTAAAAGCAAGTGGAAGTATTAGATCTTTTGGGTTTTGTCTACTTACTACTGTTAACAACCTCATCTAGGTATGTAGCATAGTGCATTACATTACTATGAGATACTTTTGAAATAAGTTTAGAAAATGGAACTGATACAAAAAAGATCATATACCACTAGTTACATTGTTGAAATGACAATTGTATACTATTTTATAAAACTATTGGTTTTGGTCAGGAACACTTTCTTTTTCCATTTCTAGTAGATTTCATTTGGCAGTTGAATGTATTAAGCCAGTATAAAGTTTTACAGTAATCCCCAAATTCCAAGTAATTTAAGATGAAAATGGAAATAATTAATTTTCGTCTTCTGTAATATCTAAGTCTTCATCCTCTTCATCATCATCTGCTTGTTGATCCTTTCTTACCCGACAAGTGGTTACCTGTTAAAAATTAAAAAAAAGCTAACTTGAAAATATTTTTACATGCGTGCTATCTTTTTATATGCCCTTATAGAAAAGGGCAGAAAGAATAAATATTTCAGAAAATACCCATATGTAATGATTCTTAATTATGAACTCCCTAAGAACTATTGTATTGAGATGAAAACATTTACAAAGTTTATTCATGTTATTTTTTTAATAAAAGTTTGAAATTAACCATTTGATTTCATTGGATACTATTATGTCAATAATTTAAAAATTTTGTTTTGTTTTTTGGGCCACACTTTGCAGTAGCTTGGGGCTTAACTCCTGGCTATGTGCAGGGATTCCTGGTACTGTTCAGGGGACCATGTGTGGTGCCATGGATCAAAATGGGGTTGGCTGCATGCCAGGCAGTCACTTTAATCTGTCTTCAGTTCATGGTTACTGGTACTTCAATAACAAAATCTTGGGCTGGGGTTGTAGCTCATTGGTAGAGCATATGCCTCACTTGTGTGTGGTACTGGATCCCTCCTCAGCACAGCAAAGGGAAAAAATGCTTTTAGAGAAGAGTATAATCACAGTTGAGTGTCAAGTAGTTTAAGGACTGGATAAGTCAAATTTGAGTCTGGAACATATACTTTGCCTGAGGACCCCGAGTATCGCCTGGAGTGACACTTCAGTAATGTGACTGAAACAGCAGCTGAGCACTGCTGCTGTGGCCCAGACAAACCTGTATGTGTGTGTGTAGACAGTTTGTGGGTCACAAAAACAATTATGTGAGAATGGTAGAAGTGATCGTGGAAAACACAAACTAAGCACCTGCAGTGCTAAATTAGTGTGAATTGTCAGCTTTTCTCAATCACCCTCCCGGATAGTCCAAGAGGACCATATATAAAAAGCCTGTTAAATGGGAGGCCAAAGCATGAAATTAGGGAGCCAGCTGCAAAAATTGGGAGAGGGGCACAGGAGACACAAGGCTGGATGGAGGCCAGGATGGGAAAACATTGAGAAGTACCGATTTAAATGAGTTCAGAATCTGAATTCTCCGATTGTCTTTAGTTCCTCTTGCCACTTGGATCATCTTGCTTCAGACCTTTTCAAGGAGGGTGGCTGTGACCCTCTAAAGCACATCTGTTAGTCTCTTGGGACACTGTTCATGGTCACAACTGGGGAGGGGTGTGTGTGTGCTTATGTGCATGTATGTGTGCTGCTGACTGGGTAGAGACTGTTGCAATGCACAGGACAGCAGTTCCTCTATATTCTTTAGCTAAGGTTGAGAAATCCTGGGATAATGTATTTACTTATTTATCTATCCACTCATTTATTTATTCGTTCATTTATTTTATTTATTTGGCTCTTTGCTCAGGAATTACTCCTGGTGGAGCTCGGGGGACCATTAGGGATGCTGGGGATCAAACCCGGGGCAGCTGTGTGTAAGGCAAATGCCCTACCCACTGTGCTATCGCTCCGGCCCCCAATAATGTATTTTTAAATTGCCACACAGATGTTAACTAGAAGTAACATTAGCATCAAATGGTGGAAAATTTTTTTTTTTTTTGGGGGGTTCACACCAGCGACGCTCAGGGGTTACTCCTGGCTCCTTGTTCAGGAATTCTGGCTGTGCTCAGGGGACCATATGGGATGCTGGGGATTGAACCCGGGTTGGCTGTGTGCAAGGCAACGCTCTACCTGCTATGCTATCACTCCGACCCCAAATGGTGGAAAACTTGTACTAGATTTATGGAGTTTAAGCACAAGACACTTAATGTTGGAGTGATATAAATGTAATCTGGTTGAGAGGAGAAATGTGTAAACATAGAATCGTGCTTACAGAGCAAGTAAGTAGAAGATACGGGGTGAAGTTTGGTTAAAAAAATAGCAGTTTGAAGAGATTTGCTTTGTTTCCTTTTTTTTCCCAGAGGAGGTAGGGAGATTTTTGGACACATCCATGGTTCACAGGGGGCTGTTCCCAGCTGCTGCCTAGGGACCACTCCTGCTGGTGTTTGGGGAGACCACTACATTGTGGTACCTTGGTTTAAACTGAAGTCAGCTACATGCAAAACAAGCACCTAATCCCTTAACTTCTCTCTGGCCCCGTTCAATTTTAAGTCTAAAACCTTTTAGAATGGGGCCGGGTGATAGTGCAGTGGGTCGGGTGTTTGATTTGCATGTAGCCAACCCAGGTTCGATCCCTGGCATCCCAGATGGTCCCCCTAGCACTGCCAGGAGTAATTCCTGAGTGCAGAGCCAGGAGTAACCCCTGAGCATTACCGGGTGTGACTCAAAAAGAAAGAAAAAACAAAGCAAAACCTAGAGTTAGAAAGCTATTGGTCTTGACACTGATTCTTATAAAGCTTTGCTCTTAGGTAGTTTTATTATAGCACAAGTCTTACTGCTTTTTTGGGGGTGGTGGTGGACAGGGTCATGTGGCTCAAAGAGCCCGATCTTTTCTGAGAATCTTTACTGGAAAGAAAGTGTTGACTCTTCCCACTCTCCTAGCTATGAGGTAATTCAGGTTTTCTGGATATATAGAACTAATTTACTGAGAAAACAGGATTATAGCCTCCAATTCATTAAAAAAAAATGTACGGTAATGTTAGCAAAAGTCCTTTCTAGACATAATTTTTCAGTCATGATAGAAATAATATCCTAAAAATAGTGTGCCTTTATTTTTTTTTGTTTTTTGGGTCACACCTGGCGATGCTCAGGGATTACTCCTGGCGGTGCTTGGGGGACCATATGGGATGCCGGGGGTTGAACCTGGGCCAGCACAGGCCGGCGCGCAAGGCAAACGCCCTACCCGATGGGCTATCGCTCTGCCCCCTTTTTTTTTTTTTGGTTTTGGAGCTACACCTGGCAATTCTTAAGAACTCAGAAATCACTCCTTGTGGGATGTATGGGATCAGCCACATGCAAGAGCCTTACCCACTATACTGTTGCTCCAGCCCAATGCTGTGACTTTATAATCTATGCTTTTCAAATCATACCAGAGAGCAAATCTGGATAATATTCTCTACTGTATATCACAGCATAACAAATGATACCGTTTTTTCATTGTAGTGAGGGGGTGGGGTTATAGGTAGGAAGACATGCTAGAAGGAAGCATTCTCAGTACAGAATAGCGCCAGTGGGGCAGTGGAGACTCCAGTAGACCATGGTTTCTAGCTCACCTGTCCTGTTCCAGATACGCATTTAGTTGATAGTGATCTCTGAAGAGGTGACTTTGAATTTGCTCTTACAATATCTAAACGAGATGAATAATCTGCTGGATACAGAGAATTTCGAATACCTGTTGACAATGATAAAACAAAAGTAGACACTAAACATGAATATTAGAAATCCGGGCGGAGCGATAGCCCAGCTGGTAGGGCATTTGCCTTATGCGCAGTCGAACCATGCTGGCCAGGGTTCGATCTCCGGCATCCCATGTGGTCCCCGAGCACCGCCAGGAGTAATTCCTGAGTGCAGAGCCAGGAGAAACCCCTGAGCATCGCTGGGTGTGACCCAAAAAGCAAAAAAAAAAAAAAAAGTTAGGGGGCCAGAGCAATAGTACATTGGTCAGTGTGCCTGCCTTGCACGCAGCAATAGCTGACTTGGGTTCTATCCCTGGCATCCCATATGGTCTCTGGAACATGCCAGGAGTGATTTTTTGAGTGCAGAGCCAGGAGTAAACTTTGAGCACTGTCCCCAAACAAAAAAAAGGAACCATAATCATTGCATTGCCCCATAACAGTCTATGTTTATGCAACTTATTACTATTTTATCACTGGTTTACAACTTTTCATAGAATTTTAGGGGGGGTTAATTTCATACTCTCTGTATATAGACAAATATCCAGAGCCACCCCACCGCCCAAAAAAAAAATCCCTCTAACTCTCCCCCTTTTCTGATAACCACTATAGTTTTCACCAATTTATTCATTTATTTATTTATTTGAAATAAATAATTTATTATTTATTTAATAATAATAAGTGTTCTGTCTTAGCAAGTACTGTATATCACAGCATAACAAATGATACCGTTTTTTTCTGGTACGCTGCCGCGTGGTCCAGCTATAAATGCTTTACTTTGAGGTAAAACAGTATGCAAGCCTGGCATGCTGCTCGTGTAGTATTTGATATGCCAAATACCAGTAACATTTATATTAGGTCATTCCGTGACCTAATATAATGGTTTGAGGCTCTCTATGTTCCTGGAGAAAGCGGATGCCTTTGGGTTCTACTAGCATGAGACGGGACATATGGAGATATTACTGGTGCCCGCTCTAGCAAATAGATGATTAACGGGAAGATAGTGATAGATTTATTTTTTGCTTTTTTGGGTCACACCCGGCGACTTTCAGGGGGTTACTTCTGGCTCTGCACTCAGGAATTAACTCCTGGCGGTGCTCGGGGGACCATATGGGATGCTGGGGATCGAACCCGGGCTGGCATGGGCGGGCCACTTGCAAGGCAAACGCCCTACCGCTGGGCTATTGCTCCGGCCCGAATTTAGTTATCTTTTGGGGGGTCAATTTTGTTTTCCTGTCTTCTCTTTTTTTTGCTTTTTTGGGTCACAACCGGGCGGTGCTCAGGGGTTACTCCCTGGCGGTGCTCGGGGGACCATATGGGATGCCAGAAATCGAACCCGGGCTGGCACAGGCCGGCTGCGTAGGCAAACACCCTACCCGCTGGACTATCGCTCTGGCCCCCAATCATTTTTAAAAAATATATAGAATGGCAGATAAACTTATCAATGTAAATTTTTTCAGCTTCTTTCTTTTGCTTTAACTCCATCAACTTTTTTTTTTTAAGGCAAGTATCATCCTGATCCTTTCCAAGGTACCTTTTATCTAAAATGTCTTTTTTCCACAAAATGAATTTTTTTTTTTTTAGAATCCCAGATATAGGGGCTAGAGTGATAACACAGCGGGTAGGGCGTTTGCCTTGCATGCAGCCGACCTGGGTTCAATCCTTAGGATCCCATATGGTCCCCTGAGAACTGCCGGGTGTAAATCCTGAGTACAGCACCAGGAGTAATCCCTGAGCACCAAAAAGGAAAAAAAAACCTCAGGTATAATTTCTCACTTCTTAAAAAAAAACCTCAAGGGGCTGGAGCTATAGCCCAGCGGGTAGGGCGTTTGCCTTACACGCGGCCGGCCTATGCTGGCCTGGGTTCGATCCCCAGCATCCCATATGGTCCCCCGAGCACCGCCAGGAGTAATTCCTGAGCAAAGAGCCAGGAGTAACCCCTGAGCATTGCTGGATGTGACCCAAAAAGCAAAAAAAAAAAAAAAAAAACCAAAAAACCAAATATAAGCCCTTTCAAATATTTCACTATTGGCCACTTTCATTTACAAAATACATTTCTTGGGGCCGGGCCATAGTGAAGCAGATAGGGTGCTTGCCTTGTATGCAGGTGACCCAGGTTTGATTCCTGGTACCACATATGGCAGAACACTATATGAAGGACAACCATGCGAGCAAGCTGGCTTCCAGAAAGGATTCAGCACAATCGACCATATCCACACAGTAACCAAGCTCACTGAGGTTTGTAGGGAGTACAAGATGCCGCTCTGTCTCACGTTCATTGATTTAAAGAAAGCCTTTGATTCTGTGGAGACTGAAGCGGTCATCGAAGCCCTAGCCAAACAGGGCGTTCAAAACCAATACATCAAGATGCTTCGTGAGCTGTATTACGGATTCACCACTAGGATCTCACCATTCTACAAAGAAGTGATCATTGATGTCAAAAGAGGGGTTCAACAGGGTGATACCATTTCACCAAAACTCTTCAGCGCCACCCTCGAGAACATCATGTGACAATTAGAATGGGAAGGAATGGTAGTGAAGATAGATGGTCGGCAACTACACCACCTCCGCTTTGCTGATGACATCGTTCTAATAACACCAAACATTAGCCAAGTGGCACAAATGCTGGCTGACTTCGACCGAAAATGTAGAAAGATAGGTCTACAGCTGAATCTGAAGAAAACCATGTTTATGAAAAATGAACTAGTTCCAGAGGCCCCATTCACTCTCAATGGAACAAACATCTCTGTGTACCTAGGTTGAGAAGTCAACCTGATGAATGACCTAAAACCTGAGCTGCACAGGAGGAAGAGAGCAGCATGGAGTGCCTTCAAAGGCATCGAAGAAATAGCTAAAAGGACAAAGAACCTCCGGCTCCGGGCACATCTCTTCGATTCCACCATTCTCTCTGCATTAACATACGCCTCAGAGACCTGGGCCCTACGAAAGCAGGATGAGAATGCTATTCAGGTCTCTCAGAGAGGAATCGAAAGCGCTATGCTTGGAATATCACGCCTCACTCTAGTGAGAGAAGGAATCGGAGTTCCGACCTCCGTCGCTATTCCAGAATCAGGGACGCTGTCTCGTTTGCCAAGGCATCGAAAAACAGATGGGCTGGACATGTAATGCGATTTGGAGATGACTGCTGGACTAGAGCTGTTACCGACTGGATCCCACGGGATGTCAAAAGATCACGTGGCCGCCCACCTATAAGATGGTCAGACTTCCTTGTCAAGACCCTGAAGGGACGGTTTGAGGCTCTTCATATTCCTGAATCAACCAGATGCCATTGGGCTACATTGGCACGTGATAGGTTCCAATGGAAATGTTACTGGCGCGCCGCTTGAGCAAATCGATGAATAACGGGATTCAAGTGATCAAGTAACCACATATGGTCCCCTGAGCACCACCAGGATAAGCCCTGAGAACAGCTAGGTGCGGCCCCCTGAAAACAGCTAGGTGCGGCCCCTAAAACCAAATAAAATAAAAATACATTTCTTCCCTTCAAGTTCTCTAGGGGCTGGAGAGATAGTCCAGTGGGTAGGGCGTTTGCTTTGCATGCAGCCAACCGGGTTCGATCCCCAGCATCCCATATGGTCCCCCGAGCACTGCCAGGAGTAACTGCTGAGTGTGACCCAAAAAGCAAAAAAAAAAAAAAAAAAAATCTCTGTTCTAATTATATTCATGTTCCTGGCTACCTTTTGTTTTCTTAGACCTGCAGAGTCCAGTAAAACTTTCTAACATGATAAAAGGGCTTGCTATTCTCCATGTAGAACCCTCCTATGACTGAGAAATTGAAGTTGTAGTTTCCACTCAGACATTAGACAGAAGCTTAGGTCCACCTTTACAATAAAGGTAATAGGCACCTGGTAGACCAAACTAGCAGCCAAGTAACTGTTCCTGTCCCTAAATTTTTTGACCCGAAGTAACCCCATTTTAATTGATTTACTCTACACATCTTTATAGCATATGCGTAATTATGTTACTAAAGGACAAATTACATTATTTATTTAAAAACTCGATCCTGGGCTGGAGTGATAACACAATGGGGAGGGCGTAACACAATGGGGAGGGCGTTTAACTTGCATACAGCCCACCCAGGTTCAATCCCTGGCATCCCATGTGGTCCTCCAAGCACAGCCAGGAGAAATTCCCAAGTGTAGAGCCAGGAGTAACCGCTAAGCATTGCGGTGTGACCCAAAAAGCCAAAGCAAAACAATACAAGACAAAAACCAAAAACTTGATTCCTGTCTACTTCAAGTCATAGTGACTTAGATCTGACTGTCAAGGCTTAAGACTGCCGCAGTTTACATAGTCTACTTTTAATCTGAACATGTTACATTATGTTTTTCTCAAGCATGTTACTTGGCCTGGAGTCCTACCAATATGCTGTCAAGAATGAAACCAATCAAAAATGCATTTTGGGGTGGGGGTTCCCCTTTTCTCTCATCAACAGCTAGTATCATTCGTACCCTCAGTACAATCTTTTTCTTTTTAATTTTTTTTTTTTTTTTTTGGGTCACACCCAGCATTGCTCAGGGGTTTCTCCTGGCTCTGCACTCAGGAATTACCCTCGCAGTGCTCGGGGGACCATATGGGATGCCGGGGATCAAAATCGGGCCAGCACAGGCCGGCTGCGTGCAAGGCAAACACCCTACCCACTGGACTATCGCTCCGGTCCCCTCAGTACAATCTTTCATGTCACTGCTTTGCATACATCTCCAAATTAGAATGAAGTCCCCTAAGGCAGTGTTCTGAACCTTTCTGACTGGCCTTCTGACCTTCCTTCCTTCTGTGGGTGCCTCCTAGACTCTTGCAATGGTCACACATTTACACAATTTTCACCCGCTGCCTCCGTGGAACATCCTGGAGGCTTATAAGGAGTCATATGGTCTCTGGTTGAGAAATGCTGCCAGAGCAGTTTTTTCTTCTTTTTTGGGTCACACCCGGCAATGTTCAGGGGTTACTCTTGGCTCTGCGCTCAGAAATTACTCCTGGTAGTGCTCGGAGGACCATATGGGATGCCGGATATTGAACCCAGGTTGAGTGAGTGCAAGGTAAACGCCTTACCCGCTGTGCTATCGCTCCGCCGGAGCAGTGTTTTCAGGGCGGGTAATACTGCCCTGCTCCCCACGGGACACTGGGATGATAGAGGAGGATGTACTTCTGTTGGCTCACTTTAAAGATAGATTTCTGGGACACCTGGTCTTTTTTTCTTCTTTTTGGGTCACACCAGGCGATGCTCAGGGGGTTACTCCTGGCTCTTTGCTCAGAAATTACTTCTGGTGCTGCTCAGGGGACCATATGTGATGCTGGGGATTGAAGCTGGGTGAAGCTGGGTTGAAGCCAGGTAGGCCGCATGCAAGGCAAACACCCTACCTGCTGTGCTATTGTTTCGCCCGGAGTCATCCTTCTCTGAAAAGATCTGTCAGATTAATTTGAGGACCATAGAGAAAAGGGCTGTTTTATCTTCAAACAACTCCCAGTAACTTGTATTTTGTTTTTTGAATCACATCTGGTGGTACTCAGGAGTTACTAGGCTCAGCTCAGTGCATGGGAATCATTTGTGGTGGTGCTTGTGGGACCATCGCCCTGCTGGGGATCAAACTCATATCTCTTGCATGCAGACCTTGTGCTCCAGCCTACTGAGATCTCGCCAGCCCAAATGTGGTTTTGTTTGTTGAGTACCACATCCCAGTAGTGCTAAGGACTTAGCCCTGGCTCTCTGATCAGGGACCATTGCGAGTGGGACTTGGTGGGCCGTAAGGGTTGCCAGGGATCAAATGGGTCTGCAGTGTGGAATACAAGTTCCATACCTGTTATATTATCTCTATGACCCTCAACAGTAGGTTTTTTAAAAATTGACTTTTGCCAAGTGAAAGCTTACTGTTACATGAACTCAATTGGAAGACCTAAACAAGAAGTTTTTTTTTTTTTTTTGGGTCACACCTGGTGATGTTCAGGGGCTACTCCTGGCTCTGCACTCAGGAATTACTCCTGGCAATGCTCAGGGGATTATATGAGATGCCGGGGATCGAACTGGGTTGGCCACCTCAAGGCAAACACCCTACCCATTGTGCTATACTGCTCCAGCCCTTAGACAAGAATATTTTTATACATTTCTTTAAACCATAGAGAAGTGGAGAATATGAAAAGAATTAAGGGATGAGAAAACACAAGTGGCAAAACTGATTCGTGCTGAGTTAAGTAAGGTAAGAGGTTCCTGAGGATCAAATTATATTTTGGTGTCAGTGTTGGAACTGTGGCATTCTGTATGATAAAAATTGAATGACTCATGAAACAAATAGAATTCAGAAGGGTTATATTTTTATTAGAATATTTTAAAAACTTTTCTAGCAAAAGTGAATTTTTTTTGTGTGTGTGTGTCACACCCGGCAATGCTCAGGGGTTTCTCCTGGCTCTGCACTCAGGAATTACTCCTGGCGGTGCTCGGGGGACCATATGGGATGCCGGGGATCGAACCCAGGCCGGCACAGGTTGGCCGCGCCCAAGGCAAACGCCCTACCCGCTGGGCTATCGCCCGCCCCGCAAAAGTGAATTTTAAAGTAGAAAATAGAAAACAATACATATTTTATATTTTGGGATGAATGAAAGTCTAAACCAGTTAAAATGAAAAGCTTACTGCAATGCAACATATTTATGGGAATATTATGTTATTGGAATCATGCACTTTCTAATGTGGTCCAAGATCTCTCTTCATAATAAATTTCATGATCTGATTAAAATCTGAAATTATAGCACAGAGGTGACCTTTGGAAGGGGAAATAGGCCTTACAAAATTTTAGTTAGGGGCCAGAGCCATGGTAAGTGAGGAGGGCATTTACAAGCAGCCGACCCAGCTTCACTCCCTGGCATCCCATTTGGTCCCCGAGCCTCACCAGGAGTAATTCCTCAGTGCAGAGCCAATAATAACCCCTAAGCATCGTTGGGTGTGACTCAGAAAAGGAAAAACAAAAACAAAATTTTTTAGACATGGAGCACTGTTGAAGAACAATTATACAGACAGGCTGTGAAAGTAGTGGCCTGACTGCAAACAGTTGTTAGCTACATAAGCTTCAAGCAGTTCTCAAAGCATGGAGAAATAAGTTACTTATTTCTCTGTCCTCTATGATTTTCTCCAAGTGTTTCCAAGAAACCTTGTATTTAAAGGATTCTTTCTCCTCTTTCTACTAGTTCCACAATTCTCCCAAGAATGCACTGTCCTCTCCAGGTTTTGAATGGCCTGATGTTCAAAACTATGCCTGTACTTCAGTGAAGGTCCTGCCTCAGGCCTTTGTGTTTTGATACCCATCTGAAAGTTACTCGGCTAGGTATCTTCCTAGCCAAGCTTGTATCATTAAGAAATCATTCTCTGATTCTTCAGACTATTTAGAATCTGATAGTCTGGAGCACAGCACATTATATTTTATGATTTATGGAACTGGTTGTATTATGAAAGTAATGTATATGTGTGTATACACACACACACACACACAGGCTATGCTGAGATGCAAAACCTGGTCAGATGTATGTAGCACAGACCTTACTCACTGCACTCTCTCTCCAGCCCCTGTATTGTACTTCTTAGAGGCCATAACATGGTGGGGTGGTAGGTAAGTTGTTCTACCACTTGAGCATATCCCTGGTCCGGTATAATTTTAAATAACTTTTTTTTTTTTTTTTTTTTGCTTTTTTGGGTCACACCCGGCAATGCTTAGGGCTTACTCCTGGCTCTGCACTCAGGAATTACTCCTGGCGGTGCTCGGGGGACCGTATGGGATGCCGGGGATCGAACCGGGCCGGCATAGGCCGGCCGCGTGCAAGGCAAACGCCCTACCCGCTGGGCTATTGCTCCGCCCCAAATTTTAAATAACTTTTGGGTAGACCTTTTGTCTTTCTTTTTGGGTCACACCTGGCAATTCTCAGGGGTTACCCTGGCTCTGCACTCAAAAATTACTCCTGGTGGTGCTCAGGGGACCATATGGGATGCTGTGGATCAAACCCAGGCCTGCTGCATGCAAGGCAAACACCCTACCCTCTGTGCTATCGCTCTGGCCCTAGACTTTTTTTTTTTTTTTTCTTTGGGTCACACCCGGCAATGCTCACGGGTTACTCTTGGTTCTGCACTCAGGAACTCCGCCAGGTGTTGCTCGGGGGACTATATGGGATGCTGGGGATCGAACCCTGGTCTGGCCGCTGGACTGTCGCTCCAGCCCCACTGGCCCTAGACTGTTAAAATTTTTACTTCGAGGACTTGATGGCTTTAAAGACTCAGCATTTAGAAAGATGCCTGGCATATAGTGGATGCACAATAAGGAGCTGTTGAACTTTTTTGGTTTTTTTTTTAATGGGCCCTACCCAGCAATTTTCAGGGCGTTTACTCCTTGCTCTACACTCAGGAATTATTCCTAGTGGGCTGTGGTAGCCATATGGGATGCTAGGGATCGAACCTGGATCAGTCATGGCACCTACCTGCAGTACTGTTCACTCTGGCCCCTGAATGAACATTTTATGAGGTAAATACTCCAAGTATTTCATAGATGAGGAAGTTAAATTTGTTCAGTGCTGATTCACCAGAAATTTAGTATCTTACACATTTACTGCACAGGACTGGGGATCTTTAGTTTTTAATGGATCTCTGGCAAGGTAGCTAATTAAGATCAGTATTAAGAGCATAGTAGTGTGAGATGACCATACAGGAACTATCTGTTGGCAAAAGGCAAGTAGGAAAGATTTTGTATGCACAGCATATAAAACAAATCATATTTTGGCATTAGAAACATAATATACTAAAAAAAAGAAACATAATATACTAAGATTTTGTCATGACATAATCAGTTTTATTGATTTAAATAATTTGAAACTAGTGGAATAATGGTAAAGGAAGGTCCAAGGAATCTTTTATATGAATAATGAAGCTGTAAGAAAAAATGGTAAAGAGATGGGAAATCTTAATCTTCAAAACTGTCAAAAGTGGGCCGGAGTGATAGCACAGCAGGTAGGGCATTTGCCTTGCACACAGACAACCTGGGTTCGATCCCCGGCATCCAATATGGTCCCCTGAGCACCGCCAGGAGTAATGCCTGAGTGCAGAGCCAGAAGTAACCCCTGAGCATTGCCTGGTGAGACCCAAAAAGCAAAAAAAAAATAAATAATGAATAGGGCCGGAGTGATAGCCCAGCGGGTAGGGCGTTTGCCTTGCACATGGCCGGCCCATGCCGGCCCGGGTTCGATCCCTGGCATCCCATATGTTCCCCGAGCACAGCCAGGAGTAATTCCTGAGTGCAGAGCCAGGAGTAACCCCTGAGCATCGCCAGGTATGACCCAAAAAGAAAAAAAAAAGAATAAATAATTAAAACTGTCAAAAGATAGACATGTCTAAATTCCCTCTAACATTCTTTCTCAAAATCCTGGCTATGGGGCCTGAGTGATGGGGACTTTGCCTTGCATGCAGCTGACCTGGGTTCGATCCCTGGCATTCCATATGGTCTCCAAAGCACCATCAAGAGTAATTCCTAAGTGCAGAACTGGGAGTAATCCCTGAGCATTACTGCTGTGGACCAACACCCTCCTACCACCATCCTGTCCCCTAGCCCCAGCCAAGATATACATATATACATTCATACACACACACACGCACACACACACACACACACACACAAAATTCTGGCTTTGAATTGAGAGTACATGGCAGCTTTTCACTGTGCATGGCATAAACACTAAACATAGTAGCTTAACTTGTTTATATCTATTACACTTTAATGATTTTTCCAGCTGCCATAATTTTATATTAATTTACTAAAACATTAAATATTCATAAATTATTTTTCTTGGAAATATATCATGATTAATGTAAAAATTAAAAAAGGAGAATCATGTACATAGCTATTTGAGACTGCATGCAATAATGAACCATTGTAGTTCTGCTTTAAGATACATTTAACCACACAAACTAATCTTGTTTGAACATCCCCATACTAAAAAAGAAAAAGAGAACAGTTTTAATCTTACCTCTAAATCTTCTTTTTCATCAATCTTTTGTATATCTTGGAAGGCAGCAGTGTAGATCTCTAAAGCTTTGCCATGAAATAACATTTCAATTGTGATAAATTCTGAAAATACATTCTAAAAAACAAAGATTTGAAAAACAAAGATCTAAAAATCAATCATATAATTGGCTTGGTGAGTTTTAAAATTTATTCCTTACCATAACTTTGATGTTTATGCAATGCAGAAGTATCTGGTTTTATTTACTGGGAAAATGAAAATTAACCTGGAATAAAGTTATGAATATCTCTGGAAGCAATACCTTCAAACTGTAAAAGTGTTTTTTAGGTTACTATTCACTCTTCCCACACCCTCTTATTTTCAGTTCCAATTATACATGAAGCTGATTGTGTGATATTTAAAAAAAATCTGAATAAAAGGAGTATCAGTATGTACCATTACCACATGCCTATGTAATAATTTCAGTTCTGAAGTTGGCATTTTAGCAAAACCAATTGATGTCTACATAAGAATTTTTTTATAAGGAATTACATTTCATTATATTTCTGAGTATATGTTACTTATATTTTCTAACCAAATAATTACTTCAATAATAATAATAATAATAATGGTAATAATATTTTCCCCCACTGATAATAGAGCTTTTCCGTTTATAGATATATGACTTGCCCAGTGTTTCTCACAGCAAGCATTCTGATTGGCACTTGAATCTGAATTTTCAGAGGTGCTTGCTCTTAGTGCACTCTGCTGTTCCTGCTTGAATAATTTCCTTCACAAACTGGTATGTAAATTCTGTGAATATAGGACTGAAGAAATAGTTCAATGAGTTAGGCACTTGCATTGAAAGTGGCAACTTCGGGTTCAGGTTCAATCCCTATTACCATGTATGGTCCCCTAGCACTGTCAGAATGATGTCCAAGCACTACCAGGTGTTGTTCAGAAACATACAAGAAATAACAGGGGTCATTGGTGTGGATGAACTGTTTTGTACTCAGGCAGGCAGTGATTGCAGGCCACTGGGGCCATACCCAAAGGCTCAGTGGGCCTTGCAGTAGCCGGGATTAAACTCAGGGCCTCTTATTAGTATACAGTTTTGTATACTGTGCATACAAAACCAGATAAGACTACATACCTTATGTGAGGTATGTAGTCTACCACTTTAGTTGTTCTCTTTTTTTTTTTTTTTTTTTCTTTTTGGGTCACACCTGGCATCGGAAATCAGATGGGCTGGGCATGTAATGCGATTTGGAGACAACCGCTAGACTAGAGCCATTACCGACTGGATCCCACAGGATGTCAAAAGATCACGTGGCCGCCCACCTACAAGATGGTCAGACTTCTTCGTCAAGACCCTGAACGAACGGTTTGAGGCTCTTTGTAGAGCAACCAGATGCCATTGGGCTACACTGGCACGTGATGGGGTCAAATGGAAATGTTACTGGTGCCCGCTTGAGCAAATCGATGAATAACAGGATGTCAAGTGATCAAGTGACCTCATAACCATATGCAAAATATACTACCAGAGTAAATATTTAAAACAAATGGGGCCGGAGCGATAGCCCAGCAGGTAGGGCATTTGCCTTGCACGCGCCTGGCCCAAGCCGGTCCGGGTTCGATCCCGGCATCCCATATGGTTCCCGAGCACCACTGGGAGTAATTCCTGAGTGCAGAGCCAGGAGAAACCCCTGAGCACTGCCAGGTGTGACCCAAAAAGCAAAAATAAATAAAACAAATACTGAAAAAAGATAAAAGCAAGATTTTTATATCTTGAGGATGAAAGTTTCTAAGCTTTCATCAGAGTAGAAACCAAAACAGGTTATGGCATAAAACTGAAACTTTAGGATGGCAAAAACATAACAAGAAAATGGGGACATACATTTATATCTTCTCTTTAAGTATAAAGGATTGAGTTTCTCAATATAAGGTTACAAATGGAATGGAACAAAGTACAGGTTAACACAACTATGATTTACTACAGAAAGTTATATGTGGACCAAAATAATGCATAACAGGTAGTGTGCTTGCCTTGAACATGCTGATCCAATTTCAATTCTGGCCAGTCCATGTGTTCCCCAATCTCACCAGGAGAGACCCCCTGAGCATAGAGTCAAGAGTAAGCTTTGAGAAGTACCAGGTATGTCCCAGTAGACAAAAATAAAAAAGCGTTACTGAAAATATGAAACGCTATCTTAGAAATATGGTTTAAGATAATACTTTTTCAGTCAATCTTGTTTTTTTTTTTTTGAAGAACCAGCTCTTGGTTTCGTTAATTTTTTTTTTTTCTTTTGGGTCATACCCAGTAATACTCAGGGTTACTCCTGGCTCTGCACTCAGGAATTGCTCCTGGCAGTGCTCAGGGGACCATATGGGATACAGGGGATGGACCCCTGGTTGGCTGTGTGCAAGGCCAACGCCCCTACCCGCTGTGCTATGCTCCAGTCCAGTTTCATTAATCTTTTGGATTGTTTTTTGGGCTTCCAGCTCATTGATTTCCGCTCTGAGTTTTATTATTCCTTCTTACTGTCTGGGTTGGACTGCTTTTGTTGGTCTTTTTCTAAGATTTTGAGCTGTGAAGTCAGGTTATTGATGTGGGCCCTTTCTTCATTCCTGATGAATGCTTGCAGAACCATGAACTTTCCTCTTAACACTGCTTTCTCTGTCAGTATCATACTGAGTTATTAATACTTTATAATTGTTCTATTAGGGTACTCATGAATTTTTTGTAAAATGTAAACTTGTTCAAAGTTTGTGGACAACAAAATATAGGTATAAAACTAGAATATATGTACCCCTAAAGCCATTCTAATTTACCCCTAAAGCATAACTGGAACAACAGAAATGACCAGTGATGTAGTCAATACATCTAATTACAAAAGTAGCCCAGATGTCCACCAAGTCCACAAAACAGGCTTGGTTAAATACATCAATTTTCCTACACAGCGAAACATTTTTAAGATACCAAAGATTATATGGATTTGTTTCTTAGCATAAATATGTCCATACTATATTCAAATTTTAAAAAGATGCTAAATATATGTGGTTCACATAAATACAACTGCAGTATTAATGACAATAGTATTACCTTCTTTATAGGGATGATGTGAAAAGCGTTTTAACTTACTATTATAGATGCTTAAAACGTGTGACAGTTAATGGCTAGGAAATACCTTTTCTTAGATACATCTCTTTTCTTAGACAATTATTCTAATTACTGTATCTTTTGAATATGTACACAGAAAAAACTGGGAGATATAAATCACAGTGTTAACTGATGATTTCTGAGTAGTGAGATTATTGCATTTTTCTTAATGTTCTAAAAATTACTGATGATTTTCAAATTTCTAATAAAAATAAAGTATTGACATTAAATTTAAATGTTTCCTGTTTATATCAGCTACTTCATCCACATTTAAGTTTCTGTTGCTATTTTTTCCAGGTATGTTCTCTGGTCCACAAGGTGTTTTTGGTCCAGAGCCTTTCTTTAAGTTTGAAATTACCTTAATACCATCTCATTAGTAATTTTTCTATTACATGGGAAATAGTGGATTGGGATTTTTCTCCTGAACCAGTTTTTCTCAGAGGGCTAACGCTTATCAAAGTTCCTGTGAAACAAACATCTGTATAATAATTCTACTACTTTTCTAATTAATAGTTAATTATAATGCAAATGAACTTATCAATTAAATTTTCCTCAAACACAGTAGTATGAGTAGTGCTCACTCTATTATTTCTGCTGTTGAGAATGATATGAAAGGAGCCAAAGCTCTGCCTCCATCTGGACTAGTACACTGATAACAAAAAATAAGCATGTTCTGGAGACAGGATAACGCACATGTCTAGTATGTATTGGACCCTTAGCACGATTCCCTGGTACCACATGACCCCTTACCCTACCTTCTGTGCACTGCAGCAAGTGTCTCTTGCTTAAAAAAAAAAAAAGCTGTATCTGTTTCTCTGAAGATGAATGACATCAAGAATGCTGACTTTTTTTTTTTTTTTTTTTGCTTTTGGGATCACACCCAGCGATGCTCAGAGGTTACTCCTGGCTCTGCACTCAGGAATCACTCCTGGCGGTGCTCAGGGGACCATGTGGGATACTGGGGACTGAACCTGGGTTGGCCACATGCAAGGCAAACACCCGCTGTGCTATCACTCCGCCCCCATTCTGACTTTGTCAAGAATGTGTGGGACATGACAAAATCAAAATGAAAGTATCTGAATATTGCCTATATGAAAGAAGGGAAGGTAACAATTTTTTCTAGCTGACCTTTGAGGGTTTTGTTATATTTATGCATTCCTCTTATCAAGGATCTTAAATGATGCCCAATTTGGAAAGAAAATGTGAAAGTGAGGAGAAAAACATAAAGGAGACTCAGAAACCAAAGGCTATCTTAATTTATGGAATTCCTATTTTTGATGTTGGTCAGGACTGCATTATAAGTATGGGTTGTAACACAACATGATTTTGTTTATAGAAAATGCTAAGGAATATACTAAAAAAGACCATTATAATAAGTGATTTGCACAAGGTTTCAGGATAGATCTTTATACAAATACCAGTTCAACTTTTGTGCACTTACAGTGAATAAAAAGAAATTAAGAATAAAGAGGAAAACCATTTTATTTACAAGAGCATCAGAAAAAAATTTAAGCACTAGACTTATACCCTGAAAATGATGAACTATCAAAGATTAAAATCCAGTGGAGTACAGGGGTTAAGGCACATGACTTGCAAGCAGCTTATACTAGTTCTACACTGGCTCCACCTGGTTGCCCCAAGCAGCCCTTCAGGCCCCTGAGCACTGTTGGGTGTGGTCCCGGAGGCCCCTAATACCATCTAGCTGAATCTGCAGGGCCTGTGCAAGAGTGTACCCTCACATCAAAGCTCAGGTCTAGTTGGCTGAGAATTGCTGGGAGGGGTCCCAAGCCTTCTGAGCACTGCGTGGGAGCCCTCCCTTCCTAAACAACATGGACTGGAGGCACTTAAAACAGCAGTACTCCCAAACTGATCTACAGATTTGACACAGTCCTTATTGCAACTGAGTGACTTCTTACAGACATACAATCTAAAATTTCACAAATTACAAAAGATTCAAAATAGTCAAAACAATATAAATGAAAAAACACATCTCAGCAGCCCACCTCTGATCCTTTGCTCCTCCAACCTGTCAGGTAAGGTTACTTTCTGGCTGACATCCCTAAGGACTTTCTGGAAGTGGATTGTTTTTCAGCTAGGTCCAGGCAGCTTCCATGCCTAATAACCACCTCCTCAGCAAACTCTACCTCCACAGCTCCTGAACTTCATGGCTCTGTATACTACAGCTCTCATCACTTAATACTGCTCATTCTTCTACTTCCTGTCAACAGGTGAAGTCAGGCAGGGAAGAAAGAGTGCCCCCAGTCTAATCTCTCAGACTAGTTGGGATGCTGACTACAAAGATCCTCCCTCAGCATAGGAACACAGCAAAGAATGGGGAAGAAACAGATGTTCAGCAAGCTGAGTGAGTGTAAAAATAGCATGGAAGACTACCAGTACCAACCAACTCTGCACTTGCAGAGAATGATGTGAATGACACCACAGCGAAAATGTTCAATGAAATGATGGCAAGGGTAGCCAGCAGAGCCCAAGAAAGTATGAACCAAATGAGAAAACTACAATCAGAAGGGACATAGTAAGCATGGTAGGTGATAAAAACTCAAACCTCTAAAAAAGAACAAGATGGACACAAGTATACACAGAAATCAACAGCATACCAGAGAGCTAGAGCATGAGTTCAAGAGGAGCAATACGAAACACACTAGTACTGGTGTCCTGGGTTCTTCAACAGGAAGGGAAATTTTATGAAGAGATGTTAAAGAAATCATAGCAAGAATTTCCCAGAGTCGAGCAGTGCAGGCATCTTGATTCAGAAGATCAAAAATATCCCAGGAAAAAGACCCAAACAGAAAAATCTCCAAGGCACATTATAACCAGAATGACAAAACCAAAGACAATATTGAAAGCAACAAGATGAAAAAGAATGTAAATAATGCAAAAATTCATAGCGGAACCAAAAAAAGATTGGTGGGACTAGTAAAAGACAATAAAACTCCTAAAGTCAAATCAAAAACATTTCAGTGAAATCACACTTCACAAATACTTTATTTAGAGCAAAAAACGTATGTTCTAACATAAACCCAATATTCCCCTTCCCCCTTTTTTTTTTTGCTTTTTTGGGTCACACCCGGCAATGCTCAGGGGTTACTCCTGGCTCTGCACTCAGGAATTACTCCTGGCGGTGCTCGGGGGGACCATATGGGATGCCGGGATCGAACCTGGGCCGGCATAGACTGGCCGCTTGCAAGGCAAACGCCCTACCTGCTGGACCATCACTCCGCCCCCAATATTCCCTTTGAAGGATCAAACATACTTTCAAACTTTTATAGGCCAATTCAGATTTTTCCTTTAACTGCTTTTTATTCTCTTACTAAATTGTGCATTTGTACGGTTTATATCTATATCATGTAAATTTTATGAATTAGCGTAGAGCTAGTCAGATATCTAAAAATATTTGTAAAAGTATTCTGAAGACAGTTTTTCTGTAATTTAAGCCTAAAATATTTATCTTTTAAAATTTTATTTTGTTATTAAGGCACTGTGACTTACAAAGTTGTTTATCGGTTTTAGGCATACTGCACTCCAGCGTCAACTTCCCTCCACCAAGGCCTTCAGTATCCACCCAGCTGCTCCTTAACAAAAACACTGTTGTTTGGTTATTGTAATTTGGGACTCATGCTTACAGTGATGTTGGCACTGCAGTTCAGATATATAATACACGAGCCTCTACACCACCAGTGTGCTGAAGTTCCTGAACCCTGAGCATTACCTCCTGCCCCTCTTCTTCTTCTCTAAATTTTCTTTCTTCCCTGAGCTCAGTTTAGTAATCTAGGGATCAGGGTGATCTAGGTGTTCCTCCTTTAACAGCAAGTTTAGTATTTATCCTTCTTCTGATTTAAGATGATATCCTCTCATCCAGCCAAGTTATAGTGAATCACAGGATTTGACTGTTTCATACAGCTGCCATAGTAGTCTATTACATACATATGCCACACCTTCATGATCCACTCACCTGCTATTGGACATCTAGGTTGATTCCATAGTTTAGATATTGTGCTAAGTGCTTAAATAGGGTGCAGAGAAAGATACCCAAAAGGAATTACTGGGTAATAGGGCTAGTCTTACTTTTCTGAGAACTCTCGATACTGTTTTCCCTGGGGTGAAGGGGAGCATGGGGAGAACTGAGCCAGATAACATTCCCATCAGCAGTGGGTGAGTTCCTTTTTACACATACCCACCAACAGTCTGTAATTTTTTTTTTGTTATGTGCCATTCTCAATGAGGTATCTTTTTTGACATCTTGACTTGGATTTCCCTGATACTACACAACGATGAGCACTTTTTCATATGCCTATTGGCCATCTGTTTTGGATAGGATTTTTTAAATTGTTCTTGATCTTTGTGATTATACTTATCTTGGATATTAACCTTGTATATGACATGCACATGAGTGCAAATATTGTCTCCTACTCAGTGGTGTCTATTAGTTTCAGTCTGTGTTTCTTTTGCAGAACCTTTGCAGTCCTGTGTTTATTTTTGCTTCTGTTGCCTTTGCCAGTGAAATCATGTCACAGAAAACATGTTTGAAGTCCAAATCTTGGAGTTTCTGCCAAAGTTTTCAATTGATTCTTTGATTCTGCTCTGATATCGAATTTTTTTTTTTTTTTTTTTTGCTTTTTTTGGGTCACACCTGGCAATGCTCAGGGGTTTCTCCTGGCTCTGCACTCAGGAATTACTCCTGGCGGTGCTCAGGGGACCATATGGGATGCCAGGAATCGATCCCTGGCCGGCATGGGCCAGCGCGTGCAAAGGCAAACGCCCTACCCGCTGGGCTATTGCTCCGGCCCCATCTCTGATATCAAAGTTTTTGAAGTCCACTGTGAATTAACTTTTTGTGTACGGTGAGATAGGGATACATCTTTTTTTTTAAACAAGTGGTTATCCAGTTTCACAACACTGTTGAAGAGATTATCTTTACTTCATGACCTGCCCCTCGAGGTGTTGCAGGTGTGGCTGTGGTGTCCAGCTGCATTGGCAGGTGGCAGACAGGAGACAGGCTTGTCTACACCAAGGGCTCTGCCCCGGGCCGATGGTTGATGGTTTGACAAGAAAAAAAAAAGACTGGGCCCTCTGGGATGAACCCAGAGCCATGGCAGAGCCTGACAATGGTGTATTCGATATGCCAAAAACAGTAATAATGGACCTCACTCTCAAAGAATGGAGACATTACTGGCGCCTGCGCGAGCAAATTGATGAACAATGAGAAGACAAGTGACAAGTGACTACTTCATGTACCCAGCTCCTTTTTCAAAAATCAATTATATCTCAGGGTTTGTCTTTGAGTGCTTGATTTTAAGCCACTGGTCAGAGGGTCTATCCTTATTCCAGTATCAAGCTGTTTTAATTACTATAGCTTTATTGTCCTGCCCCTCGAGGTGCTGCAGGTATGGCTGCAGAAACCAGCTGAGTGGGCAGGTGGCAGACAAGAGACAGGCTTGTCTACATCCAGGGCTCTGCCCTGTGGGCCCCTGGATGGTTGATGGTCTGATAAGACTGGGCCCCCTGGGATGAACCCAGAGCCATGGCAGAGCCTGGCAAGCTACCTCTGGTGTATTTGATATGCCAAAAGCAGTAACAATGGACCTCATTCCCAACAAATGGAGACGTTACTGGTGCCCACTCAAGCAAATCAATGAACAACGGGAAGTCTAGTGACTAGCGACAAGCTTTATTGCAGTTTCAAGCTAAGTAATGAGTTTCCTCCCCATTTATTTCTCAGTATGGCTTTGGTTATTAAGGGTGACTTTAATAAAAGAATCTATTAAGGCACCATGGTTTACAAAATTATTAATAGCTGAGTTTGGTCATATACTGTTCCAGCACCAGTCCCACCAACCAAAAGTCAATTTCCTTCCACCAATGTCCTGAGTCATATTTTAGTTTGATGGTTGCAGTTCGAATCTTCAGTTTTCAGTGTTGTTGGCTCTGTGGTTTACATATATAGATTTATCATGCCTCTTCTCCACCAGTGTGCCCAAGGTCCCTAGTTCCTGCCTGTTACTTTCCATCCACCTCTTTTTACTTACCTCCTCAATTTCTTTCCTTCTCTGTTCCCCTTCATTTCTAGGGGAAATACCTTGCATTCCCTCATCCTGTTATTTTATGTACTACAGTGTTAGATCATCCCTTTGTCCTTCTGACTTCACTTATTTTCCAGCTCTTTCCAAGTTGCAGCAAACTGCATGATCTCATCATTTCTAACAGCTGAATAGTATTCCACTATGTACACTCATCACGCCTTCATAATCTATCTGCTGTTGGAATACCCAGTTTGACTCCACAGTCTGGTATTGTACCAAGAACTGCAGAGAAAAATGATGTGCATATATCCTTTTGAATGAATATTTTTATGTCCTGGGGCAAATACTAGGAAGTGGAATTGCTGGGTTGTATGGTAGCCCTGTTCTTATTTTTCTGAGAAATCTTAATACAGTTTTCCATAGAAGCTGAATCAAATAACATTCCCGCCAGCAGTGGATGAGGGTTCCTTTTCACACATCCCTGCCATACTGACTGTTAATAGGTGGTATTTTTTTTTTTTTTTGACATTTGCTCCTTCTCAGAGGGTATGAGATGATATCTCATTGTCTTGATTTGGGTTTCTCTGGAACATTTGAAGGAATGATACAGAGCTCCATGGACAAGTACCAGCTTAGGAAATTCAGTCTTAACACTTTTACAAGAAGTGTTAAAAGGAGCTTCTTTAAAAGACAATGCAAATTCTCAGCACACTGCCATTGACTATGGCACTCACTCATGGTGTTTATGGCTATCCTCTACCAGATTAAGAAAGGCCTATTTATTCTTAACTTGTTAAGGTTTTTTATACTTTTTCAACAATGAATTAGTATTTCACTTATACTACATGCTCAGGATCTATTTAAGGGACTTTTTTACATTCACGGTGATTCTCATGGCAACTTTTTACTTATTCATATAGATACTTAACTATTATCTATAAGACTTTTACACATAAATCTAATATTACCTTTATGTATGTATGTATGTATGAATGTATTTATGTATTTGCTTTTTTGGGTCATACCTGGCAATGCTCAGGGGTTACTCCTGGCTCTGCACTCAGGAATTACTCCTGGTGGTGCTCAGGGGACCATATGGGATGCCAGGGATCGAATCTGGGCCGGCACAGGCCGGCCGCGGGCAAGGCAAACACCCTACCCGCTGGGCTATTGCTCCGCCCTAATATTACCTTTTTAGGATCAAACACACTATAGACTTATAAAGGTCTATTCAGATTTTCCTTTGAATTTTTAAAAAATTCTTCTCTTGCTGAACTGTACATTTGTAGGATTTTTATCTATTGCAGGTAAACATTAAAAAGGATTATAATTATTAAAATTTATATATATTGAGGAGCAGGAGCGAACAGTACAGAGGGCAGGGCATTTGCCTTGCATGCGGCCAACCCAGGTTTGATCCCCAGCATCTCATATGGTACCCTGAGCACTGCCAGGAGTAATTTCTGAGTGCAGAACCTGAAGTAGCCCCTGAGCATTGCCGGTGTGACCCCTCCAAAAATGTATATATATCAAACAAAATATATAGATTTTTTGATTTTTTTTTTTTTACAAATCTATCATTGATTTACAATTTTGTAGAATTTCAGAAGTTTTGCTTTACTCATCTATCTATATGTAGGTATTAGTACCTTCACAATGAAAAGAAAAAGATTCCTTCATTTGTGGGGTATAAAGAAACAGTTAAGAACAGAGGCCGGAGTGGTAGTACAGCAGATAAAGCAAATGCCTTACATGTGGCCAAACTGGGTTCAATCCCTGGTATCCCATACGGTCCCCTGAACACCGCCAGGAGTAATTCCTGAGTGCAGAGCCGGAGGAACCCCTGAGCATCACTGGGTGTGACCCAAAAACAAACAAACAAAAAAACAAAAAATACAAAAAAAAAAAAAAAAAAAAAAACTAATGGCCCAAAGCATTGAAACTGAGATTTTGTCTACAGAACTGTGCTTACCTGGGAGGGGGAAGGCTGGATGAGAACCTTGGGACACAGATGGAGGGAAGCGGGCACGCTGATGGTGGATATGGTGTTAGAACGATATATGCATTAAAGTGTAGTTAACAATATTGTAAATCCTGGTACCTCAATAAAAATGGTAAAGAAAAAAAAATAAGAAAACATAGCAGAACTCTTAGCTAACTCTTAGTGCTAACCTAAAAACAATGTTAATTAAGACTATAGTTTTGACATAAGAATAGACATATAGATCAATGGAAGAAGTATATAGAAACAAGTAAGTGTTAACTGATTTTCAACAATACTGAGACAATTGAATAGGGAAAGAATATCTAACAAATAGTACTAGGATGATGGATAGTCATAGAAAAAAAGAAATTTAATCGCTAACTACATACAAAAATTTATGCAAATAAACAAAAGAAATACATAGCAACTTAAACTACAAATCTGTTAAAATAAAACAAATCTGCATGATAATGGATTTGAAATATATTATTAGATATGTCAAAAGAATGACCAACAAAACAAATAAGTGAAGTGATTTCATCAATCTTAAAACTTATGCCTTAAGGACAATACAAAGAAACTTGTACTAGACTATAGTCTGCTCTATAAAGAACCACAGCTCAATAATAAAAGGACAGCACAACTAAAATATGGGCAATGAATATGATAGACTTTCTTCAAGACTGATATATATTCAACAGGAAAATACAAATCAAAACTATAGTAAAATAAGATTAGATGGCTATAATGCAAAAACCAGATGAACATCAAGCATTGTGGAAAATCTGAAGAAACTGGAACCCTCATAAACAACCAGTAGGAATAGTATAGTCATGTTGAAAAACAATCTGACTTTCCCTTAAATTATTAAAGATAGTGATTATGTAATCAGCAATTCAATTAGGTATATGTCCAGGCCCATGAAAATTTATATCAATGCTAAAACCTGTACATAAATGTTTAGGCTTATAAATAGTATTATTAATAGTAATAGCCAAGAGGTAGAAAGAACCCAAATAGCTATTATCTGATGAACAGATAATGAAAATGTAATAATCGTACATTGGAATATTTGACTTTAAAAAGATTCAATGATGCACACACACTTAAATATGGATGAACCGTGAAAGCATGGTAAGTGAAAGCCTGTTACAAAGACCATGTATTTTATTATTCTATTTATCGACAATGTCCAGCATGGCCAAATCCATAGATAGAAGAGATCAGTGGTGGTTGCTTGGGGCTGGGATGGGAGGTAGAGAATGGTGAAGGAATAGAGAGGAGAAAGGCCATCCTAGGTAGCAGGAACTGCAGTAGTGAATTCTGCACTCACTCTGCCCATTTTTGTTAACTGTTCATGCTCAGGAAATTAAAAACACTCGTGTAAGGCAGCCAGCATGCAGATGGACACTAAAGCGAGGTCACAGTTCAGAGAACAGGGGCCTGGAAAGAGTTCAGTAACTAGAGCTTGTGCTTTGCATGCAGGCGATCCAAACTTGATCCCCAGCATGGCCGGGTCCCTTGAGCACCTCCTGAAGGAACCATGAGCACTGAGTTGGGTATTGCCTTTGATCACCACTGGGGTGTGGTGCACGCACGCATGCACGCACACGATACAAACTTCCATGTAAAATAATATTTTGCAGGTACAAGGAATAGTGGAGTTGTGGAGTGAGGAATAAGCCCCCATCACTAAAGCAGACCTCACATGGCAGTGGAATAAAGGCCTAAGTCTCCATTTTCATCTTTTAAGAAAAGCTAATTGTTATTAATTACCTTCTGGGTTTCCTTCCATTCTTAAAAGATGTCAAGCAATGGCCAACTGTTATACACTGCCCTTAATTCTCTTATGTGTAAAGGGCTTTGTCATAGGCTAGCTTTCCTGAATAGCAACCAAATTATCCAGAGGAGGGCCCAGTGAATAGAAAGGATTTTGAACAGTATTGGATCTTTCAGAACCAAATCATTGTCCTTTGAGTTTAGCTCTCAGAAAAACAAAACTCTTGAAATTTTCTCAAATTAGTAGAAAACATTTTTTTGTTTGATTTTATCTTGGGGTCACTGGGGGTGCTCAAGGCTTACTCTTGGTTCTTTGCTCAGGGATCACACATGGCAGTTCTTGGGGGAACTTTATGAGGTGCTGAGGATTGAATTGCAGTCAATCATCTTACCTATGTACTCTGGGGACAAGGATTTTTTTTTCAAGTAGAGCACAAACTTTGCATATGTGAAGGTCTGTGTTCTATTCTTGGGCTTCATATACCCTGCTGCGTGTGGCCCTGTTGGCTCTCATGTATTGCTGGTCTAAGTACCATAGTCTCAAGCATTGCAAGAGTGCTCATGGGTTCTCAGGTGCTGTGGCTCAGGAGCTGTGTCAGCTGTGTCAGCTGTGCCGCTGTGGCTCCCACAACAACAAAAGCATTGCAAACAGGTTATTTATTTGGCACACCCAGCAGTGTTTGATGCTCACTCTTGACTGTGCTCAGTAACCCTCCTGATGGGGCAACAAATGAGGGGCAGGGGATCAAACCCAGGTGGGCCATGTGCAAGGCCAGAGCCCTACCCACTGTACTACCGCTCCATCCCTAGATTATTTCTACTGAATATTCTACTAAATATTCGCTCCATCTACCGAAAAAAGATGAAAGTGGCAGACAATAAAAAATACATAACTTCTAAAAGCAAGATGTTTTCTTTGCAACATGGTACAAAGAAATGCTTGATCTAGGACCCAAAGTGAACTGGTCACCTTTAGATGAGTTGTTCTAAAGGACAGATGATGTCATAAGTAATCCTTAAGATCTCTCCAAGATATCCAGGAAGAAGTCCCTGCATACCTCTCTCTAATTATCTTGAAGGATTCCTATCTACCGATGTTAACAAGAAAATAAGGTAGTTTTGTTAGGATTTTGTTGACTAATATGCCTTATCCTGTATATGTAAATTTATGTGTTTGCTACTTTTATCCTATTTATTTGATAATATATAATTTTTACAATGATTAGAAAAGTTTATGCTATCAAAATTAATGATACAAAGAGCCAAGGATGTGGCTCAGGGGCAAAGAACATACCTTATATGCATGAGACATGTGTTCAAGCCCTGGCATTGCAAAACATAAGTTAATGACAATATTATAATAGAAAGCACAGAATTTTAAAGTACTTCATTGGTTCATGAACCTGGAATTTTTCACATTGTTGCTATAAAGATTAAAATAAAAGATAATTTACATGACGTGTCTGAAATCATGCTTGATTAAAAGGAAAAACTTAACCCTGTTTCCTCTAATTAAATATTATATGTGGTAACATTTAAAAAATGTGACCTCTGGTTGGGAATGTAGCTCTTTAGTATTTCCATACGAAAAAAAATTTAATATTGAAACATATTATCCACAATGACTTTCTCTTATTGCTTTTTTGGGTCACAACGAGCAATGCTTAGGGGCTACTCCTGGCTCTGCACTCAGGATTTACTTCTGGCGGTGCTCAGGGGACCATATGGGATGCCGGGGATCGAACCTGGATCAGCCACATGCAAGGCAAAAGCCTTATTTGCTGTGCTATAGCTCAGGCCCCTCCACAATGACTTTTAAAGTTTAATATGTTTTTCACAGGGGATTTTTTTTTGGTTTTGTTTTATGTTTTTTCTTTCTGGCTCACAACCGGCAATGCTCAGGGGTTACCCTAGATCTGTACTCAGGAATTACTCCTGGCGGGGAATCAAACCTGGGTCGGTGGCATGCAAGGCAAATGCCTTATTTGCTGTACTCTCACTCCAGCCCCCTCCCAGGGGGCTATTTTTGAGCAAAAAAAAAAAAGAGAAGAGCAATAAAGTTTTTAAAATGCAGTTAGAAACCATTTGAATCTTTTTGTCTGTCTGTTTTGTTTTTAGTCAAGCTCAGGATTTACTCCTAGCTCTGCACTTGGGGATCACTCGTGGAGGGCTTGGAGGACCATACGGAATGCTGGGTTTTGAACCTAGGTTGGCTGTGTGTGCAAGGAAAATGTCCCACTTTCTGCACTATCACTCAAACCCACCTTTTGAATATTAATAGTTACTTTATTACCTTTATATCCTTTATTTTCTGTTTTTCAAAATTGTCAATAGTTTCCTCCAAATGACGAGTTGTTCGAGTGGCATCTATTGTAGCTCTTTGTAATTCAGTTTCTGCCTGCAAAAGCATTCCCCCAACCAAATAAATTTTTTTTTTTTTAAAAATCAAGTCAGGATATACTCATTAGAAACTATTTGCAAAGGCTACCTTAGCATTATTGGAACTTTTTGGCATAACAGTTTGTAAACTGCTCAAAAATATTTTATTAGGTAAAATAAAATCTCTATATAATACATGAGAAAAAATCTATTAAGTAACATGACTTATGATCTCTAATGAAGAATACAAACTCCTTCCTTTTCTTGCCATAAAACAAGTTCTCCCCATCTATCACTCTAACACTAGAGAGTTGTTTTCTAAATCATGTACTGATTTCATCTCTTTCCATTATTGCCATTTACCATACTATCCCTTTTTTTTTTTTTTTTTTATCCCTAAGAAAGAAAGTACTTGTGACCAATTTTTTTTTCAATTTTCTAGTTCTCCAAATGCATTAAATATTTCTAAATCTGCAAATGTCCTTTATCAGGTAGAGTAGAATATATGTTACATGCATTTATTTTCAACATGGGTTTTCTGTTTGTATATTCTTACAAGCTAAGGATATTGCATTACTATTTAGTTAATGCTTATTACAAAACCATACATATTAGTAATCAATTAGATTGTAAATTTAATGCTTTGCTTAATATACTCTTATGACAAGGCTTCATACTACTAGATCTGTCTCATACAATCACAATGATTACCACTATTTATATATAGCCAATATTACATTTAAATGAAAATCATGTGAAAAGTAAGTTAAACCTGGTTGCTTGGTTCCAGTCATATTTCTTGAATAGTTACAGCACTATAAAGTGGAGAATAGTTCCAAGCTAATAATGTATTTTTCTTTTTAAATAAAGCACCTCAGGCTGGGGAGCTAGTACAGGTACAGACCTTGCCAGAGATGCTCCTAAACCCACTTCGCCCCTCATACCACATGAGGGTATGCGGTATGCCAAGAGGCTCCCCAGTACCACTGAGATGGCCCGAGGTCTCTGGCATTGCAGGGCCTGAGCTCACAGCAACCCCAGGCAAAATAATCATTAGCCAGATTGGTACTGCTGCTGGGAGTGGCCTCCCAGGTCCCCTGAGCTCTGCTTGAGAGGTCCCTCAAAATAAATGAAGAGTCCCTTTAGGACACCATCCTAAAAATATCTATTAACAGTTGACAAAGATATTTAAATATATATACTTTGTGTTGTTACTTTTGGGGACCACATCCAGTGGTGCCCAGGGGCTACTACCAGCTACGGTGCGTTGGGCTGTTCCTGGTGGCATGGAGCCGGGTACTGAACTTGGGCCTTCTAAACTATCTCTCTGGCCCCAATTTTAAATTCTAACAGTCTTGTTAGTATTATACCATACATCATTATCAGCTAATTCATGGGGAAAATTTCCCTAATAATCAAGGTTTCGGACTTTAGTGAACTTTCTTAAAAAAAAAATAGTGTGCATTAAAATAAGAAAAAGGATTTACACAGATCCATCTCTGTAAAGAGGAGAGCATTTCCAAGCTAGTAGTGTATTTCCACCACTTTAGTACCCACCTGTGACTGAAATTTCTCATAAAGGAAAAAACACATTTCAAGCAATTTTTTCCAAATTAATCATATACTCATAAATTATATATACTCTGGCAATTAGATTATATAAGTGCTATAACTTTATATATTTATTGTATACTCATAGGTTAATTTAAATACATAATTTGAAGCAATAGCACAGCGGGTAGGGCATTTGCCTTGCATGAGGCTGACCCGAGTTCGATCCCCGCATCCCATTTGGTCCCACGAGCACCACCAGGAGTAATTCCTGAGTGCAGAGCCAAGAGTAACCCCTGAGGATCGCGGGTGTGACCCAAAAAGCAAAATTAGATAAATAAATTTAAAAATACAAAATTTGAAGATACTAAGCATTTAAAAACATTTATAGTTGGGGGTGGAGTTTGTGTGTGTGTGTGTGTGTGTGTGTGTGTGTGTGTGTGTGTGTGTATTTATCATATTGGACCTAAAGTCTGAAAAAAAACATACAGACTTAAAAATATATTTGAATTAGCAGTACTTTGGGGCCAGGGATGGGCACATTGCTGAGCCACATTTGGAACTTAGTGAACAGTCCTGGCGGTGCCGAGGACTGAACCCAGCTCTCCTGCCTGCAAGCAGGTGCTCAGTCTCTCGAGCTGCCTCTAGTTCTAACACAGCATATTCAGTGGAAGAAAATGAGGTGTAAATTGGAGACTATGCAGTTACTGGGGCTGGGGGATTATCAGGAGCACAGATTGCTCTCTTTTGCAATATATACAACTCCACCAAACAATGTATTATTGGTGCTTGAAATTAAAAAAAAAATCATCACAGGAAGTTCTAAGTGAAAGAGTTCCCTTGAAGATTAGTACAAAAAGGTATTTTTTGGCTTTTGTTACCCTTTTACTAATGAGAATATTGCAATAGGCTAATTCCCTACTAATGGATTACCTGTGACTGATACAATTCTCTATGACCACATATTGGCTACTTTACCTTCTTTACTGACAGTAAGTTTGCCATTTCCACTGGCAAACCTCAGAAGTGCAGTCAGAGTTGACTAACCTAGAGCAGGATGCAAAAGCCGCAGCTGGAGTATTTGTATGAGAATCTACCACCTTCCAGCAACTTGTACTCATTTCTTAAAGTCTCAACTTCTTTTACTTCAGCATAGTAACTAGCCTAATCTGCAAGGCCATTTTTTAGCAAAGAGGAGATACATTTCAGTATTTCACTTGTTGAACATTCTTTAAGACCTTATAACTTTCCATCTCTATGGAAATAGTTTTTTTTTCTTTTTCTTTTGGGTCACACCCATCGACCATCAGTGGTTACTCCTGGCTCTGCACTCAGGAATTACTCCTGGCGGTGCTCAGGGGACCAGATGGGATGCCGGGGTCGAACCTGGGTCTGTATGTATTCTGTCCTTTATTTTCTTTAAATCCACAGGAATTAAAGACTGTCAGTTCAGCTGAGGAGCTAACCTATAGCAATAATCTCTTCAGCTGTTCCAGAATTTCCTCCCGCGCGAAACTGCCTACTGCTTAAACTTTCCTAGGAACTGCCCAGTATTATTATAAGGTCACGGAAGCACCTTTGGTCTAAGGAAGGAGGACCAGGCAATTAATGCAGACCCAAATCATTGAGTGATGGCTTTCCTTCAGGAATCGAGGGATTCTGGCCCCGAGGAGCGCCTCCACTCCTAGTTTCTTGCTGAACTGGGCAGTAAAGACCTTATGGATGTAGGGGGGAGCACGTAAGAATGGGAAAGAGGCAATCTGGGTAAGTAAGTACTTCTTAAACATTTATACCTACTCCAGGTGCTGGCAATTCACCAGACACTAATTTCAGTTCTTTTGCTTAATCATGAACACATGTTCTAATTTAAGAACTAGTCCTTTTTTTTTTTTTTTGGTTTTTTGGGTTACACCTGGTGAGGCTCAGGGGTTACTCCTGGCTCTGCACTCGAGAATTACTCCTGGTGGTGCTTGGGAGCATATGGGATGCCAGGGACTGAATCCAGGTTGGCCGCATGCAAGGCAAATTTCCTACCCCCTGTGCTATGGCTCTGGCCCCGAAATAGTCATTCTTCACAGAAGAATCCTGCTACCTTGGTGTCCAGCTGTGGACCTCAATTTACACTAAGTCTCTTGACAATCTCTGGCTGAAAGTGAGAGCTGTGGTTTTGCACAGTTCTTTTCTATTTTAAGATGAAGGAAATTATTCTGGGGAGTTTACTTTTCTTATTTTTACTCAAAAGTAGGGCAAGATGCCACTGATATAATAGGATTAAACAGATTTTTATAAATGTATACTTAGCCTTCACTTAGAAAACATTAACATTAAAAAAAAACGAAAAAAGAAAACTAACATTTATGGTTTATATTCTTTTTTTTTTCTTTTTTTTTTTTGGTTTTTGGGTCACACCCAGCAAATGCTCAGGGGTTAATCCTGGCTCTGCACTCAGGAATTACTCCTGGCGGTGCTCGGGGGACCATATGGGATGCCAGGGATTGAACCCCGGCCGGCATAGGCCGGCCGCGTGCAAGGCAAACGCTGGCTGAAAGTGAGAGCTGGGCTATTGCTCCGCCCCCTATATTCTCTTTAAAATGAGCAAATTTTATAGTATATTCTTGAATGCCTATGGTTCCTTTTACTCTATACCAAATTTTCTTCATAATTTGCAACAGAAATGCACAATTCTATCTATATTTATATTTGCATATTTGACTTAAAATTCAAAGGATACAATAATATGTCGATCAGATGGGTTTTCGCTTGTCGTGTTCTTTCTAATTGAGTTAACTGTTTAGCTTCTCGATTCCTTGCTGTTAATGTTGCTTTGAGGTCGGCCCTGCAAATATATATTTATTGTTAAAACAGTTGATTTAAATAAAATACATGACATTTAAGGAACAGAAAAATACTGTATATCTGAACCAGCAACAGCACCACAGCAATCATTACTACAATTATCTATACTACAGTTACTGTGCCTTGTGTGTGAGAATGTAATCGACTGTATGTGTTTAATTTTCTTCAAAAGCATACAGGAGCCAGTGAGGTAGTATAGCAGGTAGAGTGCTGGTCACGCACATCACTGACCTGGGTTCAGTCCCTGAGCACAGTCAAGAGTACTGCTGCCTTTGGCTCCAAAAGAAAACAAGATAAAACAAAACTAAAAAAAATGTTACAAGAAGACTATTTTATTTTATTTATTTATTTATTTATTTTGCTTTTTTTGGGTCACTCCTGGCATTGCTCAGGGCTTACTCCTGGCTCTGCATTCAAGAATTACTCCTGGCAGTACTCAGGGGAACCATATGGGATGCCGGGGATCGAACCTGGGTCTGGCCGCATGCAAGGCAAACGGCCTGCTCACTTGACTATCGCTCTGGCCCGAAGACAATTTTAATGGAAACTCTATTTCTTTTTATGTGTAAGCATAGGCTTGTATATATATTCTGGACAAGTATATGTAGCCTTTTGATTGTGATGGTTACTGTGTTTACTTTCATATTATGTGTGTGTGTGTGTGTGTGCATGCATATATACATATATATATATATATATATATATATACACACACAATATGAAAGTAAGACTCACAGACATGGGGCAGAGCTGCTACTGACTCTCCCTGTGCCCAGTCACTCACGGGGCACCCGGGAGGGATGGCGGGTTCTACCCCTGGCCCCAGCAGAGCCTCGCAACAAGCCAGACGACCCCTCACTCCATGAGGGCCTTCATTTTCCACTTCTGGACTTCCCCTCTCATCAGAACTCCACCCTGCAGACCAGCCTATCACAGCCCGGCTCATCAAGATTCACCCTGCAGCAGTCTTTTTAAAATCCGGCCCAGGTATGCTGATCCAGAGACTCACAGACATGGGGCAGAGCTGCTACTGACTCTCCCTGTGCCCAGCTGCTCATGAGGCGCCCACAAGGGATGGCAGGTTCTAACCCTGACTCGCCACCCCAGCAGAGCCTCGCAACAAGCCAGACAACCCCTCACTCCATGAGGGCCTCCATTTTCCACATCCAGACTTCTCTCTCGTCAGAACTCCACCCAGCAGACCAGCCTATCACAGCCCAGCTTGCTCTGTCGCTTGTGGCCATGCGGTTCATCAATAAATGCTGGACTTAGAGATGACTACAAGAGTATGCTACCCGCATGGCAGGGCCTGGCAAGCTACCCATGTCGTATTTGATATGTCAAATACCAGTAACAATTATAGACCTTATTCTCATGACCTGATGAAATGGTTTGAGGCTCTTTATGTTCCTGGAGCAAACAGGTACCCTTGGCTCTACTAGCATGAGACAGGACATATGGAGATGTTACTGGTGCCCGCCTCGAGCAAATCAGTGATGAATGGGAAGACAGTGAGACAGTGATGAAAGTAAAAGCAGGTAGCCATATATATATATATATATATATATATATACACACACACACACACATATATATTTCATATTATTTATTACATATGTACGATTTTGTCAAAACCTCGATGAGCACTGTTAATTATTCCTAAATAAAAATGATTTAAAAAAACAATCCTGTAATGCTTTTAGTCTGCATGTTATTATCCGCTTTAGCAGAAAAATATAAACTTATATTCACTTATTCAATAGCTTCTGTGTAGTAGCCAGAGCAATAGTACAATGGGTAGGGCTTTGCCTTTCACGCGACTGACCCATGTTAGATCCCTGGCATCCTATATGGTCCTGTGAGCACTGCCGGAGTAATTCTGAGTGCAGTCAAAAATATAACCCCCAGAACACTACCAAGGTATGACCAAAACAAAATTTCTGTGTATATATGCATGACTATAAATATTAAATATTTCAAGTTTCCATAATAAAGTAATGCTTTATATTAGTCATATAATTAGTAAGTACACTAAGAATATTTTAAGTTCTGAGAAATGACACTTCTAATCTGTTTAAACACTATTTTATACTGTTTAGTAAATAGAATAATATACTGAAAACCTCGTACAATGAATTTACTTACTCGTTTCATTTTTACAATAGTTCCATAAGCTTTCAGAGGTTCAACAACTTTGGCTTCAAGTCTTTCAACCTATTGAAAATTATTATAAAAAGGTAACTGAAAAGAAACGTAGACATATCAGAAAATAAATTCTTAAACCAAAAAAGAAAAATCCCGTGCTGTTTATTTAACCTGAACATAATCACTAGACATATTAAATAACTTTTTTAAAAATTAAAATGTCACTTATGTCATAAATAAACCATTAAAAATTAGTGACTCAGAAATAAACTTAAATACAAACTCTTGGGCTGTTCAGTAAACAGAGAAGCCGCAAAAGCACTGCGGGGCAATACGGCCACAGATGTCCCAGGTTCCGAAGGAGTTCACTTGTCACACCACCTCTATCACTGCTTAAAGTACTTTCAAGTAGTAGCTCCTGGGCAAGTTTTAGGATATCACGAATATATACCAGCCCAACTTTCCATCCATGCAAATCAAAGCTGAAAGTTAGAACAGTGGAACTACTTAAAGCAACCTCATTTTGAAAAGAACAAAGCTGGGGCTGGAGTAATAGGACGGTGGGTAGGGTGTTTGCCCTGCATGCAGCCCACCCAGGTTCAATTGCTGGCACCCCTGTGGTTGCCCAAACTGCCAGGAGTGATCCCAGAGCACCACGAGGTGTGACCTCTAAGTAAGCAAATGGAACAAAACTACAAGACTACTGATAAGCAGAATCCTGCTCCTCCCCCTCAAGAAATCACTGTCAATTATCAAAGCACCAGCCAGGCAGTCAACATGATACTGAGTTGTCAAACTGTATGTATGATATTTAGAATCAAGAGGTTTTTCTTAGTACAATTCTGACCATATTTTTGAGTAGCTTTACTAATGACATTAGTCGGAGGTAGTGAAGAGACACGTTATTAAAAAGAAACTATATAAATACAGCATCAAAAAAGAATTCTTGGACATTCAAATTTTTCTGTCTCAGGTCAGGTAATGAAAGAGGACATGCATTTTGTTGTTTAAAATTAGTATTTGGGGCCGGAGGCATTTGCCTTGCACGCGGCCGGTCTATGCCGACCTGGGTTCGATCCCGGCATCCCATATGGTCCCCTGAGCACCGACAGGAGTGATTCCTGAGTGCAGAGCCAGGAGTAACCCCTGAGCGTCACCGGGTGTGACCCAAAAAAAAAAAAAAAAAAAGAGTATTTGTTATTTTTGTAGCAGGAAAGGGCATTTTTTGAAAACACATTTGTATAATCTGTTGCATAAGCAAAATGAAGAAAATGAAGAAAATTAAATTTTCTTAAGCATTTAAATACTAGGATGCTTAAAATCAAACCCAATGATATTCAGAACAGTTCCATTTATACCATGTCTAATCATCCACTGATTATTCAGTGTAAGGATTCTCCAAATCTTTTGTCTGTTCTCCTTTTCTTTGCCTACCTTTTTGTTCATTGTTCATTATCACCTCCACCATTTGGTAAGCAAAGGAAATAAAAAGGAGAACAAATGTAAAATCAGTTCACTTTGCTATTTCATAAATAGCATGAAAGTTTTCTCAATAAGGGGGTACTGAAATTATTGGCTAAAAAGGATTTTAGGACTATTGATAAGAAATTATTTTTAAATAGTAAGTACTCAGTTCTGAGAGTTGTTTATTACCGAACTATCACATGGCATGAACTCAACATTGCCCAATATGTACCTCCAATTTTACAAGCCAAATTTGTATATGGATAGTGATTACGGTATTCAAAACGCAATATTCTCTTTTAATAGTTAGATTTGTTTTAGGCTTAATTAAAAAGACAAAAAAGTACTGATGATCTGCTACTTATATGTATTTTTTTTGCAGTACCCAAAATACTGCAGGATGGGTTGGAGTGACAGTACAGCGGGTACGAAGTTTGTTTTTGCACACGGCCCACCTGGGTTCAGTCAAGCACCCCACATCCACCCCTCTTCCCCGTCCCCAGCACTGCCAGGAGTAATTCCTGAGTGTAGAACAGGAATAACACGAGTATTGCCCAAAAAAGCAAAAAAACAAACAAAAAACCTTGCAGCTCTGAGCAACTCCTAGTGAATTAACACGCAAAACCTAAAACAAGGGAAACGAACGCAAGTGAAACTATTTTAGAGGTATTAAAGGACAGGAGGAGAGGGAGCAAACAATTAACAATTACCCACCACCTTGGTCCCCAGCACAAACCTCACAAACCGGAGGTGGTGAATCCCTCCTCCAGGCACCCTGCGTCCATGACATAAAAAACTCAAGTCTTCTGTTTGGGCGGGAGAGGCTATCAATGAGGCCTTCATCACTTGCAAATACCTCTGGTCCACGTATGATGCGCTTCACCCAATGACCACCCCAGCATCTTTCACCTCCAGACGTACCTTTTAAATATTCTTACCTGCACACAAGCCCCCAAACCACGTGGCTTTTCTCTTTCCCCGGGGGCCTCGGTTCACACCCCCATGCAAAGCCTCCTCATGGTTCAAGGTTGGCAAAATAAGTGGGGAGGCCTGCAGAGGGCCCCGAGTTTGCAGGGCGGCGGGCAAAGCTTCCCGGGGCATAGGCGCACATGCGGTCCTGGTGCCAGCGCGCCTGGCCCTGGCCACTGCCACCATGTTGGGGTGCAAGCAGCAACACCCCCCCAACCCGCGCGTGCCACCTTCCTCGCACCTCGGCCTGCCGGTAATCCTGGAGTTTGGCGAACTCATCAGCGAAGTTCTTGAGGCCCTGCTTGAGGTTCGGGGTCTCGGTGGCCGCGTACACGTTGACCTCGTTGACCAGCAGGTCGGCCTTGTCGCGCAGCCTGGCCGTCTTGCGCACGTACGCGGCGAAGATCTGGCAGAGCTCCCCGAAGTGCTTCTCCACGTTCGTGATGGCATCCTGCAGCTGTTTCGTCTGAGCGTCTCTAGGGACAAAGGTGCCAGAGTAAAGGAAGCACACCCACTCACAAACCAAGACACCCCCAGAAAACGCAGCGCGCCATCAAGAAGCAGGGCCTCATCACACGTGAGCCGCCAAGGCTCCATTCCAGGGGCCTTTTGCAGCGCTGGAGCCGGTAAATACCTGAAGACGCCGCCCCTGTCTCCAGCCGCCCAGACGCCAACGCCCACCCCACCCCCCCCCGGACTTCAGGTCCCTCTTTCCCGCTAGGCCTGTAGCACCGGGTCGGAGGCCCGGGAGCAGGCCCGGCGTGGGGATCCCCCGTATCCCAAGCTCGCTGCAGCCCGCCGGGCTCCGCCCGATCTTCCCGGGGAAACGGAAGCCGGCGCCGAGGCCCCGCACCCGAGCCTTCGCGTGTTGGGGGAGGTGGGGGACCACCCTGGGCAGCCAAGGCCCGGGGGCGGTTACCGGCTTTCCAAGCTGCGCCTCAACATCTTGCCTCGCGCGCGCCCGCGAACCGGCGCTGCGGCCCAACGACGCGGGGGCTGGAGCAGGGGCTCGAGGAAGCCGAGAGCCCGCCCTCACCCGCCCCTCGCGCGCCACCGCCCAGTCGGGCCCGGCGTTGCCACGGCAACGGGGCGCGCGCCCCCCGCGCCGCCGCAGGCTCCGCCCCCTCGGTCCCGGCGCCGCCGCGTGCTGGGTAGTCCCCTGCCCGGCCTTCCGCGCCGGGCTCCAGGACCTGCAGGCCCGACGGTGAGCCCAGGAGACAGGGGTGCGACAGCCCGCCCGCGAGCATCGTGATGCTTGTTCTGCGCCTGGTCTCGGACCCTGCACTCCTCGTAGCCTTCTGTGCGTTCAGTCTGACTGTGTGACTCTTTGTGGCTCTTGGAAGTAGCCGTGGGAAGGCGCGTGCGCGGAAAAGGCTCTTTACCTGCCGTTTATTTAACACATGCTGATGGAGTGGCCCTTTTGTGGGCACGGTTAGGGGTGGGGAGATCCTGGAATAATGCAAGGCCAGGAAGAGGGGCTTGCCACGTCCATAAGCAGTCCCTGAGATTAATGACCACTTTCCCCCTGGATATCCGTGTCCCTGGGGCCCGCCATGACTGGTCAGGAATAAAACCCAACTTTATTTCTCAAGAAACCGTCCTTGACTACTCCCATGCTTTTCCTTTCCAGGCAGAGCGTCTCCCGCCAGCTACCTCTGCTTTTTTTTTTTTTTTTTTTTTGGATCACACCCGGCAATGCTCAGGGGTTACTTCTGGCTCTGCACTCAGGAATTACTCCTGGCAGTGCTCGGGGGGCCATATGGGATGCCGGGGATCGAACCCCGGGCCGGCACTGGCTGCGCAGGCAAGGCAAACACCCTATCTGCTGGACTATCACTCTGGCCCCTGCCTTTTTGTTGTTGTTGTTTTTTGTTTTTTGGGTCACATCAGCGACACGCAGGGGGTTACTCCTGGCTCTTCGCTCAGGAATTATTCCCTGACCATATGGGATGCCAGGGATTGAACCCGGGTCGGCCATGTGTGCAAGGCAAACGCCCTAGCTATTGCTCCGGCCCCTACTCTGCATTTTTTGGACCCTCTCTAGGCTAGACTCTCTTGGGAGAACATTTATATCATTTGTGCCCTGTATTTATCAGCACCAGCTGTCACTGGGTAAAGAATTGATTTGGGACTGGAATCATAGTACATCGGGTAAGATGTTTGCCTTGCCCACAGCCGACCTGGGCCTCGACTCCCCTAATGCCCCATAAGTCCTCCCGAGCACACGGCCGGTGTGGCTCTAGAACAAGCAGTTGGTTTGCTGTCAAATGACTGTCTTCCGGCCTTTGTTTCCGCTGCTATATAATGCCATAGCATGTATTTGTCCTACGCTCATATGGCGAGTTACCTACTGTGGTAGACTAAACTCAACATACAGTGAGTATCTGCACTCAGAAGTCCTTTTAAAAATTGACAATTTTTTTTTTTTTTTGCTTTTTTGGGTCACATCCGGCGATGCTCAGGGGTTTCTCCTGACTCTGCACTCAGGAATTACCCTGGCGGTGCTGGGGACCATATGGGATACCGGGCCGGGCCGTGGATCGAACTCGGGCAGTCACAGGCCGGCCACGTGCAAGGCAAACGCCCCTACCGCTGGGCTATCGCTCTGGCCCCGAAAAAAAAAATTTTTGGTGGGGGCAGTTGGTCACACCTAGAGGTGCTTGGGGCTTACTCCTGGCTCTGCACTTAGGGATCACGCCCACCAGTGTTCAGGGGATTGAACCCAGGTGGCCACATGCAAAGCAAATGCCCTACCCATTATACTAGTGCTCTGCCTTGAAGTCAGAAAAGTCTTGGTTGTAACAGAGCTCACAGTTCTGTGGGAGGCGAGACAGGAATCAAATAAATACAAACATGTCCAAGACTGCAATGGGGATGTGCCACTGCGTCAGCTCTTGCTTTGTAAGTGGTCAGCACGAAATTTAGTGGTTTACACCAGTACACCCCCTGGGTCAGGAGTCTGTGAGAGAACTGAGTGGGTCCTCTGTTTAAGTCTCTTCAGTGCCTTCTCTCTCTCCACCTTTCCATCAGGTCTGTTCAGTGGTTTCTCTCTCACCTTCCCACCGGCAGGTTGGTCTGCTAGTGGCTGGATAATCCCTTGTTGTCTCACAAGTTTGTTTCTCCCGTTGGCCTACAGGACTTCCTGTGATTACAGGATTTCAAAACAGTAAGACCAGCTCTATTTGCCCAATCGCTGTTACAGTCTCTGCCTCATCTCTTGGTGGAAGCAAGTCATGTGTGCTAGCCAGGGGGCACTCTTATAGATAAGGGGTTTGGTTGAGGATAGGGAAGGTTTAGTGGCTACTTCACAATGTAACACAGGCATTAAGGAACAATACAGATACTTAAAAGATTAAACTAGTTGGGAAAGAACTTGATTAAGGAAGTGACTTTTGTTTGCTTTTGTTTGGGGTTACATCCAGTTGTGTTCAGGGTTACTCCTAATTTGCACAGGGATCACTCCTGGTAGTGCTCCTGGGACCTTATGGAGTCAGCTGCATGCAAGGCAAGCATTTGCTCTGCCGTCCTCTGGCTCCAGCCCTCAAGAAGGTGACCTTTGAGAGGCAGGAGAGAGGAAACTCAGATTACCAGTTGCATTAGCTTTTAGATTAGAGCATCTTTTCCCTGACACTGGGCCCCTTTGCTAATTTTTTTTCATATTTTATTCTCAGTTCTAGGCTCACAGTAGAAATTAAATAATTAGTTGAGCTTATTGCTGAATATGAGCGAGTGCCTGATAATGGAAAGTGTGGTGTGTGAGAGCACCACTGAGGTTGTACGGAGGATGTGGCTGGAGGGGTCGGTTAAGGGCCAGGTAAATTATTTTCACTCAATCACTTGACATCCTGTTATTCATCGATTTGCTCAAGCGGGCGCCAGTAATGTTTCCATTTGACCCTATCATGTGCCAGTGTAGCACAATGGCATCTGCTTGCTCCAGGAATATGAAGAGCCTCAAACTGTTCATTCAGGGTCTTGACAAAGAAGTCTGACCATCTTGTAGGTGGGCGGCCATATGATGGCCATCTTGTAGGTGGGTGACCATCTTGTAGGTGGGCGGCCACGTGGTCGTATGTGATATGCCAAAACCAGTAATAATTTATTTTAAAAGTAACAAAATTTCTTTAATCATTTTGGTTTTTGGACCATACTGTTGTAACGGGGTTTGCTCAATGAAGCACGTAAAGACTGTCCATGTGGATGAACAAGGAGACTTTATTACATCAATTTATCAGACAGGGTGGGGCACAGGTACATGAGGGCATCTTATCAGTATGGTCACAGAGAGTTTATTTATTTATATTTTTTAATTTTTTATTTTTTATTATACCACAGTGAAACATACAATTACAAAGGTGATCATAATTGGTTCTTGGTAATACAGTATATCAGCACCCATCCCTCCACCAGTGCCCCATTTCCACCACCAATGTACCCCACCCCCTCCTGCCCACCCCCATGCTGCCTTAATAGCAGGTACCCCAGTTTCCTCTTTTTCTCTCTCTGTCTCTGTCTCTGTCTCTGCATCTCTCTCCCTCTTATTTTACACATTGTGGCTAGCCCTGCAGGTATTTAGAGTTTATCACTGAAGTCTCTTTTGTGTATATTCAATGGTGAGTCTTAATCTGCCATTACCATTTCCCACATTTAGTAAAACACTGGTATCTATTTATGTCGTATTAATGAATGCAGTCATTCTATATCTGTCCTTTTCCTTCTGACTAATTTCACTCAGCATGATAGTCTCCATGTCCCTCCATTTGCAGGTAAATTTCATAATGTCATCTTTTCTGACAGCCGCATAGTATTCCATAGTGTAGATGAACCACAGTTTCTTTAGCCAGTCCTCTGGTCACAGAGAGTTTAAATACTCAGCATTTTATTACAACAGGAAAGTTCTTCCCAAGTGCAGACAGGATGGGCATTTTTTAATTTGGCTTTTGGGGTCATACCCAGTGATGCTCAGGGGTTACTCCTGACTCTGCACTCAGGAATTACTCCTTTTTTTTTTTCTTTGGGTCACACCCGCGATGCTCAGGGGTTACTCCTGGCTCTGCACTCAGGAATTACTTCCTGGCGGTGCTCGGGGACCATATGGGGTGCCGGGATTGAACCCGGCCAGCATGGGCCGGCCGCATGCAAGGCAAACGCCCTACCCGCTGGGCTATCGCCTCCGGCCCCTGGAATTACTCCTGATCTTGCTTGGGGACCATATGGGATGCCAGGGATCCAACCCAGGTCAGCTATCAGCAAGACAAATGCCCACCCTACTGTAGTATTGCTCAGCCTCCCCCACTGGTGGGCATTTAAAAAACATTCCATCTATAACCAAAATCATTTCTTTAAAGTACATTCTATAAATCCATTATAAAACCAAAGATCACTGTATCACTGTATCACTGTCTTCCTGTTCATCATCGATTTGCTCGAGCAGGCACCAGTAGCATCTCCATATGACCTGTCTCATGCAAGTAGAGCCCAAGGGCACCTGCTTGCTCCAGGAACATAAAGAGCCTCAAACCATTCCATCAGGTCATGGGAATGAGGTCTATAATTGTTACTGGTATCTGGCATATCAAATACAACACGGGTAGCTTGCCAGGTTCTGCCGTGCAGGTAGCATACTCCTGTAGTCACCTCAAAATCCAGCATTTATTGATGAACCGCGCTGCCGCTATGGCTGCACGAGCTGGGCTGTGATAGGCTGGTCTGCTGGGTGGAGTTCTGATGAGGGGGAAGTCCGGATGTGGAAAATGGAGGTCCTCATGGAGTGGGGGTCGTCTGGCTTGTTGTGAGGCTCTGCTGGGGTGGCGGGCCAGGGCTAGAACCTGCCATCCCCTCCCAGGCACCTCATGAGCGGCTGGGCACAGTGAGAGCCAGTAGCAGCTCTGCCCCATGTCTGTCTAAAACCAAAGATACATGAAATAAATTCCATCATAACAATACCAGCCAATGTTCAAGGCTTGCTTCTGCCTCTTAGGGATCACTCCTGATTGCTTGGGAGACCACATAGGTGCCTAGGATGGAATCTGTGTTTTCTGTTTGCAAGGCAAGCTCCTTACACACTGTACTCTCTGGCCCCTTGCACACATAATTTAGAATAATTTTGTGATGCTAAGCAATTTGATGCTTGTATTAGTAATGATTTTCCAGAGAATTCAGAGTCAATAGGAAAAATTCTATATTTGATAATAATTATTATTAGGAATTATTTCATGCTGTGTTGAGGTTAAGAGGCAACATGTGCTGTACATTGAGAATAAATTCCATGTATATCATGCAGTAGTTAAGTTTTAAGTAGTGCATTACATGAATTCCCAGAGATTTTTGAATACTGTTATTCAAAAAACAGTTCTCAACTATTTGTTCATCGTTGACATGCATGCATTCTTTTCTCCCCAAAATGGAGTAATATTCATTGATGACTTATTTAAATTCATTTTTTGTTCACATTTGTTTAAGACAGTTGGAAAAAAAAAGGGTCACAATTCAGAGAGAGAGGGAGAAAGAGAGATATGGAGGGATAGAGAGGCCTTGAAGTAGTGGAAAGGGCAGTGGAGAAGGAAGACAAGAATTTATTTCCAGCTTCCCAACTACTT